>BPLQ01014266.1:0-23519 GCA_021605075.1 Caerostris darwini
ACACACAAATAAAGACTCAAATAATAAACGTGGACTGTATAAATTAATCTCCTTTATTTAGGTAGCCCTCACACTCGAGGATGAACTGACCACACAACCACTCTGGGGTTACACCTTTTGAACTCCTCTTTCTTACATTCTTTCACTCTTTCATTCATTCTTTCACTCATTTTTCACCCGACACCCGCACAGAAAGGATGTTTACGGGACATAGGGCGTTGACTTCCCCTATGCAAGGGGACCTGGGTTTTGAGGCAACAATATGCATATCGAAAGTTTTGATTTTAAGATATTTCAAATAATTCTTAATTATCACTGTTAGCATTCGTTGCTGATTTGCATTCGATAAAATTTTTCTAATTTGTTTTTAAAACAATTGTGGATTCTAATCTGTATCATCTATTGTATCTGTGAAGAAATTAAATTAACTTATTTAAAATGCTTGAAAATGCAAAGATATGTATATATTACCTACCTACAAATATATATATATATATATATATATATATATATATATATATATAATGAACTCTGGATTATTATACAAAGATACGAAAAATTAAAAATAAAAATTTATCACAAGTGCATGATTAAATCACAAGTACAGTTCACTCCAAGATGGAAGATTTCGAGTCTGCATGGAATGATAAACGAAACCACAAGAAGCTCATTGTATGTAATGTCACTGTATGCATGTATTTAATGTATATCACTGTATGTCCACAATATTGCTTGTCTGCTGTCAAATTTTAGTGATGGGTTGTCATTATATACTTATCAAATATATATATATTGCAGCAATGTTTTTTCCCTTGAAGAACTTTTACATTTCATTCCCATGAGATAGATTAATGTATGTTATATATATATATCGTAATGATGCTAATGAGAAATATTTTAAATTGCTTTTGGAAACATTTTATAAGCTCCATCGTCTTATTATTTGAACTTAACAGCAAATTATTTTACTAGCTTATGCTAAGACCATAATGAATTGCTTTGTTACACGTCTCTATCAAAGAATGCAACTTTGATAGGAATACTGTCAGGTTTTAAACGTTTTTGAATGCGTATACAAATCACAAAGGCGAAAGATGTATGTTTGGTAAGTGGAATTAAAAGAAATGTAGCTAATCATCACTGATAGCTACAATGAAGCACCGTCACTAAGCAATCTGCGTAGGACGAAAAGCAATTAATCGCACATTTCAAACAAATAAGAATTCTTTTGTGTGAGGAAAACTTTATTGTCATTAAATAATTAACTCGCCAAGCCTCATAGAAATTAATTGAAGCGGATAAAATTCTTGTATTTTGTTTCTGGTTAATCCAGATAATTGAAATTTCAAACGCTGCCTTACTCAGAACTGCCATGTGTACAGATGCTTTTAAAACGACGAGAAAACTTTTACGAACAGCTCAATAATTAGCATGAATAAAATTCTTAGAAATTCCATGGCGCTTGATTCCAAACTTTCTCTTCCCGGTTAAAATTAGCCCTATTTTGTTGTTTAATGCAAAACTAATTGACGTTGAAGTCTAACGGGATTTAATTATGGACAAAAATTTAAATATTTCAATGAGAAAGCATAAAATACAAATGATTTAAAGTCTTCCTGCACACGAACGCCATTTTCTGTGTTGCTGAGGATGCCCTAAAGGATGTCTAATACAATGCACCACCCCACGAGAGGAGCAAAGGGGAGGGGTTGCCGCTTTAGGAGTGTGTTGGAAGAAGGCGCAGGCGATCACATACCTCGCGACCCTTGTTTCGAGTGTAATTGAGTGGCGTGATGCGTCATCCACGAACCTCCGTCCCTCCCTTTCAAAATGGCTGACTTTTTTTTCATGTTGTGGTTGCAATACACTCGCCTTCCTTAACGATGAATGAGAGGTCCCTACCTTCCTTTCTTAAACGAAATGTACTACGAACAGCAGCATATTAATTAATCTATTTACTCATATGATTTACTCACTCATTTTTTTTTATTCATAGAAAAACGTATTTTCCTAAAAAATAAAAGTATTCAGAATACCAGTCTTATCTTTCACAATTAGTTCATTTTTGTATTGAAATCTAACAATCTGTAAAATAAAAGAATATTATATTTCATCCAAAAAAAAAACACTGCATTTTAGAAAATAATTTAAAAGTCAAGAAAGCAATGAGCATGTTCTCTCAATACATGATGTACTGTCATGAATTATCTCTGTAAATTCAATTTAATTTTAGACTTAAAATGTATAGATGCCGCAGAAGGATCCATTCTCAAATAATGCATTGCTTAGAAAGGAATCAATATCTATGATACTTGAACATTGAAAATTATTTATCAATTAGTTTCCAAAATCTCTTAAGAAACTTTGAAATTTAACAGACATTCAGTATTTTTTTTTTTTTTTTTTTTTTTTTTTTTTTTCTGATGGAAGTTTTTTTTACAATTCGGAAGGGAGAAAAATGTAACGATTTTGAAATTAACAATTATTGTGGTTATACATTTTTTTTTTTTTTTATCTTTTCCTGTCTGATTTAGGGGATTTTTTTTTTTATTTATTTATAATTCTGTCCGAATTTTTTTAATGGAAAACTTTTTTTATAAGTATTATTTGATGAACATTTTTTATTAAAAAATTTTTAAATAAATTTTTAATGAAAATTTTGTAAATGACATTATTAGCTAATGATAGTGATTCTAATATTTTTACATTCGATTCAAATGTAAGAATATATATTATAAATAAGTGTTGTGTAAGAATTGATTAAAATGTGCCATTGCCTATTTTTTGATACGTACTAGGTATGAGAGAAAGTGGCCGTATCACCATGGAAACACTTTTTCGCACACACAAATTAAACCATTACTAGTTTACTATTTTGAGGATGGACGGACTTCACATAGGATAACTTTGGATTGGCCACTAATGAAATTTATTGCGTTGACTCCAAGTCTTATATTGGATGGTGCCATTTAAGTGCACTGAAGGAAGCAGAAAATGGCATGACCTTAAGGTGAGAGCTGATGGCCCAGATATTAAACTTTTGGAAGCTGCATATATTTGTATGTCGAAGAAGCAGATTTCAGTTTTATTTGACTTCATGACTTTTAATGAGATAAATTACTAACAAAATAAAAATCTTTACAAATTGTCATTATTTTCTGTGTTTTTATGTTTATATACCGTAACTAACAAATGAGCTTTAGCATTATATTTTCTTATTTGTGATAATAATATGGTTTATTGCTTTTCACAATATTTTTATAGAAACCCTTTCGCTTTTTGTTTAGATTTATTAAGCTATTTATCAATTTTTTTTTTTTTTTTCCATAAAAAACCAAGAATTGGACATTTATTTGCTTGTGAAGTCAAATGAAATAATTATTAAATAACATTTGATAACTTCTAATTTATTAAAATGAAACGCACTAAAAGTGCAGTTGAAAAATTCCTTTTCGATGTTTATTTCTTTGAAAGAAAAAAAGGAACATTGTATATATATATATATATATTGTGGCAATCGGTAATTTTTCCATTTGTAATTTTCGTCATCATCATTTGTAAATTTCGTCATCATCATCAAGAATCATTACTTCAAAAACGGAATGATAAAAAGGATTTGAAGGCAAAAAGGGAGGTTAAGAAGTCGAATGCAAAGATGTTCTGACTTAAGGATTTATTCGGTATAAGCCCAGAAACGTTTGACCCGTGTTCACTTTCGGATCATTCAGTAATCGAATTTCAAATTATCTTCCATATTTTATTTTAAGCGAGAAATACATAATGGCTATAAAGATGAGATTATTTATAAAAGAAAATCGAAACTTGTAATGAAACTAGTAATAGAATGCATGAAATAAGAGGCACTGTCTTCATTAAATAGCTGCAATAGCCTTACTGACTATACATACGCACACACACACACAAAATGAATTATTTCAATATAGTAAAATTATCCGCAATGAATTTATTGACGAAAATCGAATAAGTTGATTACATTAGTTACTGGAGATCATGTTTTGCAGGGATGGGGAGAAATGGGAGGGCGGGGGGAAGCATCTGCACTTTTATGGCAGACAGCTTTACCCATTGCTGGGGGTGGGGGGATGGCTTTCATCACTTCTCTCGGATTGGAGGAAAAGCAGATTTGCACATATTTCTTCTTTATTACTGAATAGATTTCACGCTTGTTAAAAATACATCCCCTGTAAAATCCCTGCTTTCCACATGGGTGGATGTCAAAGGTGGGCGAAATTTAAACTTTTCATACGTACAGAACTCATACTCATTTGCATGCTAAATGCAATTTAATGGATGTTATAACTTCTGAACCAGAATCTTTACTTGTAAATGCAGAAATAAATTAAAGAAAATATGTATAAAATTAAAATATAAATACTCATTTTGAAATGATAGTTTTAATTATTTTTGATATTTGAGTAATCTTAAAAGCTATGTGGTGAATGGGTAGTGTCATGTTTTCCCTTTTTGTCGTTGAAATTCAAAAGAAATCAATTTACTCAACAATTTTATATACATTTTGAAAATTGTTAAAAAAAAGTGTATAGAAAAAATTAAATTAGGAATTTAAAAATAAAAGAGATTGTAACTTATTTTATTCATTTTGAAATTATAGTTTTTATTATTTTTGATATTTGAGTATATTTCAAAAAAATAATTTTAAAAGCTATGTATAGATTGAATAGTGGCAATTTTTCTTACCTATTTTATTTTTAAAATTCAAAAGAAATTGATTTACTCCACAATATTTACAGGTACATACATTTTGAAAATTGTAAAAAAAGTAATAATTTTATTATATCACTTTTTTTTTTACAATTTTATTATTATTGTAAAAGAAAAAGTGATAATATTATTATAACGCTATTTTTTGCAAATTACGAACTTGAAAATATAATCAATTGTAATTTTCATCAAAATTCATATAATCATCAAAACATGTTTCAAAATTATTTTATATTTTATTTATTATTTTTTATGTTATATTAGTAATGTTTATATATTATTTCATCAATTTTTCTAGAATTGGAAAAAAAAATTACGTAAGTAAAAAATGTCAGCTATTTTAAATATTTATAATGGAATAGCAATTTAACACTAATTTTTGGTGGTAATGAATCTCAAAAAATAATATAATCAAAAATAATCAAAAAATTAAAATTAACAAAGAAATATAATAAATTAATACAAATAAACAATTAAATTATAAAAATTACTAACATTAAATAATTAAATAATTAAAATTAAATTAAGAATTACTTTTTATTTGTCTACCTCTCAAGCTATGCAGTTTATCTAATTTTCATTTGTATAGAATAAACCTTTTTATTAAAATTGCTATTTGATCTTGATATTCGTTGCATGTTTCTCCAATAATTCTTAAATAAATGTAAAATATGCATTAATTATATTTCAAACATTGCTGAGAATGACGAAACTATGAACACTTGCTGTAAACATAATCTTTCAGTTCAGATTCAATTAATTATACATTTTTTAATTGATCTCTCCCTCTCGTTAACATACACTTCGGAATCGAGAGTTTTCAGGACAATATCAGTGATGTTGTTTGTAAATTTTTTCAGCAAAATATACTTAAATTAAATTAGTGATAATGGGAAAGTGTTTGCATAGCCGGTTAATTTTACTCAAATTCTACATTTAAACGAGTGCATTCCTACAAGTACAGGACATTCCATTGAGTTTCTATGGAAATTATGCTTAGTTTTGTTCTGAGGCAATTTTATGTTTCAATTAACTATGCGTTTTAATTTAAAATAAAATAAGTTTATATTACAATTCTATTACGACGGATTAAAAAAATTTCCTTTTCTTCGAAATTGAACTGTTCGGTCAAATTGACACGAATGCAGCTGATTGATGACTAAACAAAGTATCCAATCTCTTTCATCCATCCATCTCGGATTCACAGTATCCAATCTCCTTCATCAGATGGGGAATCAAAGCCTTTTAGTGTATGCCGCACGAGGGGAAAGGGAGGAGTGGCCTAGAGACAAATGAATTTCGAATTTCACCGTACTCCTTTTTTCCTCCCTTTTAAGGGAAATTGTCTTTGCAAAAGAAAAGAAAATAAAAAAAAAAAAGAGAGAGAGTGAGTTTGCCATCCTTGTTGGAAATGCGTGAAATTACCTCAATCATGTATGGGTGGCACCCGTAAAAGTACTAAGCAGCCAACCATCCGTGGCAGCAAATAGGATGTTAAAGAGGTATTCCAATGACTCCCTTGAAGCTTCTAAATTGAAAGTCAAAAGCACCCAATTCATTTCTAATCTATGCATTCATTTAGAGTGGAGCGAGATATTTAATGTTGATTTTCTTTTATGCTTTTATAGAGAAACTGGAAGGTATTTATTGAGTAAGAAATGTCCGTTTATCCATTATAGTTTTTTACTGTATTATAGTGGAGTTTTTTATGTTCATAGTAGAACAATTATTTATGTAAATTATATTTTTATTTATTTAATATATTTCAAACTACTTTTAATGTATGTAAAAGATAAGCCTATGTATGCATATGCTTATCTTTTAGCAAGCATCTCAAAAAAGCGCTATGATATTGTTTATCCATTAATATCCCCAAGAGTGGTAACAAACAAGTTCAAGTTCTGGCCAACTGGTTAATAGTTGGGTAGTAATTGGGTAATAGCATAGGTATTTAATGGGAAGTAACTGCAATGTTGCTTCGTCTGAAGCATTATCAACCAATTAGAATCTGCTGTCGACAACGTAGCACGTAAATAAAACTAATAAGTGATGACGGTGATATTTTCGGAAGTATTAGTATGTAACTACTAATACTTCCGAAAATATCACGTCATCACTTATGAAATATTTATTTTTTATTGCGTTCTTTTTTAAGGAAATTATAAACGACTGTTTTAGAAACGGAATAAAAAATCGAAATATATCTTAAGGGCTTAAATCTAAATGTTATAAAAAAAACAAATAAATAAATAGCTAATTTGAAAGATTTTGCATAATGTTTTTAAACATTTATTTTTCATTTATTGCCTGCATTGCTGAGAAACAAATTATGTGTGGAGATGTGTGATGTGTATGTATTACATCGTAAATAAAATAAGTGCGGTGAAATTGATAAGTTTTTAGCTGTGGTGAAGTTATTAAGTGTCTGGTGAGAGTTAACAAAGTTTCATCGTATATATAGAGACATGAGACGGCTGTAGCAGAAAGTTCTTTAGGAAGTTTTTATTTTTGCATGTTAACGATAATATATAATTAATAATCATTATACATCACTATGAACTAGTAGTAAAATGTTTATTTTTTTACCAGTCTTCCAAATTTGAAAACATACTTAGCAATTTTGTACATTACATTTGAATTACTTTGTAGTTTATGAGGGTTTAATTTTGGTCTTTTATTAGTTTTAACACGAAATGTATAAATATATATATATTAGCATAAATATTTTCTCGTGCCCTAAATGTTTAAAATTTAAGGAACTAAAAATTCAACTCTTAATTTAGGCATTTTATTTTAGTTTATAGGAAAAAAAATAGTATCAGACCAGGGAAATCCTTTTCATATTATACTTCTAACATGCCTGATGTCACTTATTGAAATCACGAATATTTAATAATATAACTATATACTGAGATGTATGTTATGTTAGAGAAAAGCTCATGTCTTACGGAAAAAGTTTTCTTTTTCTTACTTGCACCCAATAATAACTCTGGAATCTGTAATTAATAAGTATAAATACGAATACAGAAATTAAAACAAATAACAGATAAAAATTGCACAAAAAAAAATAATAACATTATTGAGAGATAAAAAATTAATTGAGAAAATAAAAATTATTTGGACAAGTGTAAAACATCAACAAGGGGCTGGTAAGAAAATAATTAATTAGCAAAGTTTGATCTGCATCTTTAAATGTTTTGAGTTTTCTTTTATTCATCCTTTTCTTCTTTCACTTAAATTGGCGGACCTCGCTTTGCAATTGTATACGTTACGAGCAGAACACAGACAGGGGACAACGGTGGAAAAACATTGTCCTTCAGGAAGGGTGAAGGTGTTTATTTTATGCTGAAAAGAATATTACACAAAAAATAAAGTGTAAAAAAAATTATTTCACCTAATCATTAAAGAAATTCATAACTATCTATTCCAACTCTTTAATGCTACGAACGTGTGCTGAATATGATCATAATTAATAATTTCTTATGTTAATATATATATAAAGTGTGTATGTGAACTAGTAAAGAGGTAAAATCTATCTATCTATTTTATTCTTAAATTATTTAATCGTCTGATAAATATAACTAAATATCATACAAAACATCAAATTCATACTGAAACATCATTACTCTATATCTTTGTACTCACATAAGCTGTGGAGTTTGAAAAATCAATAGTTGAGATTGAAAGTCACAATAGAAAGTATGAGTGGAGAGATTGATTAATGGGAATGGGTGGAGAATTCTATTTAAAATTTTAATAATACGAAATCGGCTCTTCAATTTAATTGCTTACGTTTATTTTCCCACCCCAAATCTTTTAGTAAAAAACTTATTTTAATCAATATTTAGAAAATTAGATTTATAACTGAAACTTAAAAACTCCAATTTTCTATCTTGAATAAAAATATTTAAAAAAAAATGTTTTTGAGGACGAGAAAATAGATTGAAATTTCTTTCAAAAATTATTTTGCTGTTGCATCTACAAAATACCACACGTTTGCACACAACTTGCGTAGGTGAACATTGGAGCAATTCGAAAGTGTTATAGACGGGGATCTGATTACTAGTGTGGAGAATAATTTTATGTCACAGCCGTCATCGACAGATAGGAGGAAGAGCTTTTCAACACTCCACTTGCAAATAGAAACTCCCCTCCCAAGCCCAAAAGAAAATTAAAAAATAAAAAAGCTGGTGTAAAAAAATATCGAAAGGCTTACATATGTTTTCCTTCCATTAAAGAATTTTAATTTTTGGAACTAGTTTTCAAAAGTCAAAAAAAAAAAAAAATCACACTCAAATGCAAACATGCGTAAAAGCGAGCTGAAGAGAGGATTACGGTATGTGTCAACATATTCCTAAATAAAATAGAATGTTTACTATACTAAGTGAACATTTTAAACTTATTTTTGAACACGATCTTTTGGAAAGAGAAGAAAATTTTATTTTCCAATGAATAAACAGCTTGTTAACATTATTTTTTTTTTATATTTTCGATACAGGGAATTCCCACTTCTTCGCCGTTTCAAAGAAATGGAAAATGAGAAATTGTAAACAAAATTCTCAGAAAATAAAAATATGCATCACAAATAGCACAAACTTTTAAATCCTGACTGTAGGAAGGAAGAAGACTCCAATCCTTTTTTCTAAAATAGAAAGAAATGCAAACAAACCTTAATAAAACTATATTTAATATTTTTTTAAATTGTACAAAATGTAAACTTTGTTACGTATATTGCTGATGTGGTTATGCCTAGGGCTACTTGTTAACAGCTGGTTAACATGGTGGTACGTGATGGGCAGCGTGTTAATTAAGGGGAAGGTGCGAGGAATATACGAAAAAAATATGATAAATATATTAACATAATAATAATATTTTATATAATATATAATAATATAATTAATAAATATTGATAATAACAAAAATTCATTCTATATTTACCAATTGGTGGCAGTGTACCATGTTTCTGTGATATATTCGTGTTATTCCTTCCCATTAGATAACTGTGTTCAAGAGTATTATTGCTTTGTTTTATTAATTGCTGTAAAACTGTTATATTATATTGATCTTTTATTAAACTTTCACAATATTTTAAAAGACATACCACTAAATATTTACAATATTTTTTTCATTTTTTTCCCTTGGAAACATATTAAATCGTCAATTGTTTTTGAGGATTCATAGTTGAAGTTAGAATTATTTTAATGAAGGTTACAATTTTATTTCTGAATTGAAAAGAAGTGCTTAAGTATTATGATTTAAAAAAAATATCTTAATTTTAGAAATTTTTTACTTAATTTTCCTTTAATTTATTTACTAAAATTCAATTAAATTTAATTCGAAATTTTTTTATTTTGCTTAAAAATTATAATTTGATACTGATATTAGATCATTTAATTAAATACCAGGTTTACATGGTGTAAAACAAAGTATTACATGATAAAAAAGAAGAAGAACAATCTTTAATCAACTATGCTAAAAATGGATTTTAATCTTACTTTGTCATCTAAATCAACCCAAAAATGTTAAAAAAGGTTGTAATCTTAGTAAAAGTTGATACTTGTCTATATACTGATATATTTGTCTGATATTTGATATATTGATTTAATTTTCGGTGTATAAAATACCCAAAACCTATTATTTAATGCTGTATGTCTAGGCTCATTATCATGTCTAAAAACTTAATCACATTTGTCCTATTTTTCGATTACTTGATTTTAAATTATTCGTTAATATATCAATGTACTTATCGCCATTCATAATCTCAACACTAATGACTCAATTTCTGACACTAGAAGCACTTATATAACCCCAAACAAATATAGAATCTTCTCCATACCTCATTGTTGTTGTCGTATCGCCTGAAGAGTACAAGGGAATCAAATATCGTGGGGATCATAATATCATTAAATTTAAAAAGGTCGAACTAACGCCCAATAGAGATGACCTTTTTGCCCAAAATGAAAAAAAAATATATAATAATAATGTGGGTTTTTTTTAATTTTTAATTTTTAAAAACTAAGTGTGGCTTATAATTTTTACCTTTCATGAAATGTTTCCTTCTAGCAACTCGCCCGGATATATAGTCAACGAATATTTATTTCCCATTTCTAAATGTTATATTTCAAAAAAACAAATGTCATTTATTTTTTATTTCAGCATGTACACTATAAGCCAGAAGCCGGAGTGAATAAAACAAATTTCAAACTTTCGTTTTTTAAAATAATTGTAAATCACGACAATCAATTTGGATTTTTCACGTGTATTAATATTTTTATATCTTAAATTTCATTCGCTTTAGGGTTTTTTTTTTAAATTTTTAAGTAATAATGTATAAATATCTTGAACACAAGTTTAAAATTACAAGTTAAAATTGTTTATCGAATTTGTGATAACGGCTTAAAATGCGTCCTCTATTAATTATTAAAAAGGTTTTTTCCATTATAAATAGGCACTCTACGAGTACGTTTTTACAATCACGGTAGATTAATTGAAGAGAGAATTGGATCATAGATTTATATTCATTGCATTTTACTCCGAAGATATACAATTCTTAAAAAGCTTTTAAAAGTATAAAAATGTGGGGGTCTTACATATAGTAACCTATTTACTGTCTAAAATTAGGATTAGAGCTATAATAAAATTTTCTAAGTGTTGAAATAAGATTTTACTTCAATGAATTTTTAATTTAAAGAAATTTTATATTACTTAATTTAATCATATATAATTTATGTTAATATATTATTTAATATAACTATATATTAATTTAAAATATTATTTAAAATATTTTTTTTTAAACTATATAATATCATCGGAGTTGAAACAATATAATATCACTTGCGATCATTATTTTTTGCAAAAACGTTCAGGGTTTATTAGATACAATATTAGTCTTGTAGCCAATTACGGTTTCACCTGCATTAATACCCATAAAATCTTTGTACTTATAATCTATATAGAAATCTAAATCGAATTGTTTTAGCTTACTTTCTGTGTCTTGGACTCCAATTGTTTTCAAATGGCCGTCGATCCAATAAATGTTCTCTGAGGGTCCAGAGATCTCTGTGAAATTCTTTTGAAGAGAGATCTGCAAAGTTTGTATGTTAACTGCCTATTTGAATAGCCTGTTTGCGTACGCACACCTCTCGGATTTCGCGATGAGCTTCAAAGGATTGGGGAAGGGGGAACCCTCGTCCAGGTTAGAAATATTTGTCGTGGGATGGGATGAAGATCTCTTAGGATTCCCTTCAAAGCGCACTGCTCGTTGACGAAAAAATTCAACGAAAGAGATAAGATGAATAACGAAAACATATAAAAATCTATTTATTGATATAAGAAGTATGTTTCTTGTACTTCATGAAATACCGTTTGAGATGCACACCTTAAACTCGATTCTTTTGATGCTTAAAATCAAAAACTTTTAACGTTTTTAAGAGTTATTGGAAGGTGGCACAGAATTTTTAATAAAATAAAATTTTATAGAAGATCATGTTTCAAATTAATACTGTAAAAAGTGTTTTTACTTTTCATTTGTATGTAGAAATTTAAGCAGTTTTTTTTTTTTTTTTTTTTTTGTAATATTGCTTAAGAAAAAATTGCAATCAAACGCAAGATTAAAATTTTTGATTAAACGAATAATATACTCATTTGTAACATTATTTAAAATACAAAATAGTTTTATTTAAAAAAAATTATAGACATTTACAAATAAAAATTTAATTTATTATTTGAAGTAACAAAAAAAATATTGTAACATGGTCTTTTATATAATTTTGAGATTTTGCCATAAATGTTTATTAAAAAATTTTTGTATAGTAAAAAATTAAGAAAATATGTGAATGGATGGGATCAAGGACTAACAGAATAAATCAAAACCTATTACTATTACATTTTATGCTCGTTTTCTTCTGAAAGGCATGGATTCATTTATCATTACCATAAGGCTTAACACTTATTGAAAAAGACATTTTATTGTCCAGCTATACTCTAGACGTAAATTTTCATTTAAGTGACTCAAGAAGAATATCTGTTGTTAATTATTAAAATCATGTCAGTTTCTCGGGTAATCGTATTTAAATTGTTTTTAAGTAATTTATTAGGTTCCTGATAAAGATCTTTTCATTTTAGAAAAGAAAAATTTTGTCCAATTTAGAAACAGTTTAGTTTACAACCAATATAAACTATAAACAATACCATAAACATCAATCAATAATTTAAATTAAAAAATATGTATAGCCAAATATAATTATGAACCATGCTGAATAATTTCTGCAAAGAAAAAATTAAAATGCTAAAATAATCAATTGATTATTAAAAATACTATATTAGTGAATAAATCATTTATTATCAAAAATATTTATATTATAAAAAAAATAGATTTCAGTCATCTACAACAAAAAATTTGTTGTTGACAGTTAAAGTCTGTCTGTCTCAGCTTACAGTGAAAAGCAAAATGATTCGAGAAATTTATTTAATGTTTAATTAACTGAAAGGAAGTTCAATTTAAGAAGTTAATTTATTATTAATAAACTGAGATCTCAATGATGTATAAAATAAATCCTAAAAGTGCTTGGCGTTAAATTAACATTTATCCTCAACTAAATCATTATTATTTATTATTGTACATTTTTTAATACTAATTTAAGACAACCTTAAATTAGGTATTAATAAGTCAGATTTAATACACATCATATTCTCTTAAAACCTTATTTTAATTAAATTTCCACGAAGTCCAATTTTGCTTTTTATTTTTAGGGAAACTTAATTTCTTACAGTTAATTTAATTCAGAATCCATTACAACCATTTTCAGGCTTAGGAAATTATCTTTACATCAAAGTAAACTAATTTCCCGATTTTGTTTTGAAGATGTATTAATTTTAGATCGATAAATTAAATTTTCCTCTAGAAAAACTGAAATTTCGTTTAAATAAAATTATTCTACTAATCCTTAAAACATCATAAAAAAAGTTAAATAGCCATGCTCTTTACTTACTGTAACTTAAATCGAAAAGTTTCTAGATGTATTTGAAACAATACTGATATATATATATATATATATATATATATATATATATATATATATATATATATATATATATATATATATATTTATTTATATATATATATATATATATATATATGTAGGGGCATTTCTCTTCATAACACACCAATAAAAGCTAAAATTACTTAGGAATTTTAATTCTTCATGTGTGAACGTATTTTATTTCTTATTTTATCAACAGAATTTGAATATATGCTGTTAAGTAATGGTTAAATTAGTTTTCATAAATTTCACTAATCCTTAGACAATATTCTGAGAAAATTGAAAAAAAGTTCCTCTGTTTAAATAATAATGCTATTTCTCAAATTTTAAGGTAAATATTTGTACTACAAAAATCTCATTTATATTTAGTCTGACATTGTCATTGAAATCATATTATATAGTGTCTCAAAGAGACAAATTTTACAAAGAGATAATTTTTAGTTAACAATTCTGTTAAAACCTAAACTATCTAATTTTAAGCAATATGTTGATTTTTAGTATTCCATTAATTCAAGTAATTTGGAAAAATAATTAATTGTGCATTTTTTGTTTTATTTTAAGCCTCCTGCCAATGAATGTAATTATTTCACAAGCATATCAAGAAGGAAATCAATATTTCAGATTACAGTTTAACTTTAAATACTATCTAGAACTAAATTTATAGATATAATTTTACATACTAGAAAAAAAACTGGAAAAATTTTTCTTAAAAATATTTCTTCTTCATTATATCAACTTTGTAAACTATATGATTTAAAATATTTATGTACATTATGAATGCTCATTTTATGTTCATTTAGTGATTAATGCTAAATTTCTATTTATTTGACTAAAAATAAAAATCAATCGCAATAATTTTGATTTATCAGATTAAAAAATAGATCTCAATAAAATTAATCCTGAAAAATAAAAATTATCTTTTTTTTCAGATTTGACAAAAAGAATTTCTAGTAAATTTAATTGTTCTTATCTACAGATGTTTTCAAGTTGGCTATTAATAAAAAAAAATATGTTAATACATTTTAAATGAAAAATCCTGCTTTAATGATAATTATATATCAGAAGTTGATGAATTCATATATTCTATAAGGAACATCGCTGTCATAGATACAGTGATGTGGTGTGATGTAGCAGCCATAATGTTTATTAATATTTATATTTTCTACCCATTAAGGTCAAAGAGGAAGTGAGAGTAAACGCACTAAATGTTGTACCTCGTGATGTGTGATCCAAACACAGGTTAGACGAAGAGATAAACTTCAATGCCCTCTGAGTAACGTTAAATATGTTACATATTTACAGTCTCATTTATAAAATTATATATATAAATGAGAAATATATATAAATATGTATATATATATTCATATATTTTATATATATGAATGATCTTCATGTGCTAAGCATTTGAAAATCTTTCTTCTGTCAATCAATCTTTTCCGCGATAGGTTTCTTTTCATATAGTATTAAACAGGCTATTATTATACCAGATAACCTAAAATGGTATTAAATTGTTTTTTCGACCCCTTTAGCGATAGAATTACCCCTCAGCGATAGAATTACGACTAGTGAAGTTCCGCTTCGAGTTGAAAGATGGTCAAGTCGAAGAGGTGGATTTCAAACCGGTTTCAGGCGAACACAGTGAGGTTAGTGATTGGTCAACTCTTCACGCTTAAAGCCTCAAGCCTTGGCGGGAACGAGGCTTTATGCTCAAACGCGGTGCAAGTTACCACCGAGCCACGAGTAGATAAATGTAAGGGCGGTGATTAAACTATAAAATTGATTAGCTATGCCGTTGGAATTGCATATTCTCACCGAAGAATTGATCATTTGACTTCTCCCATAGTTAATATTCCGCATCTTTTAATTTTTTTTTATAACAATTTAGAAATGCTACAATTTTTTACAAACCACAAATTTTATAAAAGGTTAAAATTTGAAATTAAGCACAAAAAATCACGTTAAATTTTTATTCACATTAAATACTGATGATCTCAAATAGGTAGATTATAAAAAAAAATGCAATAGTCAAAGCACAAAAATTTTATCATTGAATTCTTGAAATGCATTTGCAGCCAGTGTTTGTACTTTCTTTGTTCAGTTGAGACTGACTGAGAGTACCAAAAGATTAAAAAAAATAAAAATTTAAAATGAGTATTCTTTGAAAAAAATGCAAACAAATAATTAGTTGCAAAACAAATTTGAACTTTTGAGAAAATCAATAATTTTTTTGTTGTCAAAAATTTGTTTGGTTAAAATAAAACGCTAATTTTTTTTTTTTTTTTTTTATTAATAAAACTACTGCATTTTGATAATGATTTTTTTTTCAGTTAAAAACGGCAAAACAAAAAAAAAATTTAATTTACTTCGGAACAAGTATTCTGTAATATTTTTCATGAAATGCACATCAGGTTTTTAATTGTGTTTATTTGTTTATTTTGTTAGAATAAATTCTCTTATAGGATCTTCCTTAAAATGTCCTAAATTTATAGTCTCAAAAATAAGAATTAATATAAAAAAGAGTTGCAAGAAGTGGTAAAATAATGTTAAAAGATAAGTAATAACCTTTTTTTCCCTTCATTTAATCAACTGAAAAGTCTATATATAAAAGTGTAATATTAATAATCTACAGATGAGAACAAATGTGTCATGATCGAATTCTTAATTAATGATTTTAAAAATATTTAACCATCTTTAACAAAAAGAAAAAAAATTATATTTTAAAAATACTAAAAAACACACTTTTAGAGTTAATTGAACTAAAAAGTAAAAGATAATTGTTAACATAAGAATAAAATGACTGACGAGAAAATGAATATCACTGTTCTAAAAGCGTGGAATGCTCGATATCAATCGTTATAATTTTTCACTAATTATATTCCGAAATGCAGAGTTAGTTTAAAAATGTCATACAAAGCACCCCACGCTTTTAGAACAGTGACATTCATTTTCTCGTCAGTCATTTTATTCTTATGTTAGCAATTATTTTTTACTTTTTAGTTTGATTAACTCTAAAAGCGTGTTCTTTAGTGTTTTTAAACTTTAATTTTTAAATGAAGTCCCGGCACGGAGGACTGGAACTATAGTTCTTACAATAATTTAATTGTGATTAAAACAAAGGGTAAATGCAATTATGTCGAGCCAGCCAGGATTCGAACAGGGAATCTCCTGATCCGTAGTCTGGCGCGTTATTCGTTGTGCCACTGTCCCACGTAGGTTTGAATGTCTTAAGTACTTTCATTCTACATGGTTTAAATTGCTCTTCATAAGTTAAAATAAGATCACCAATCCTGGCGATCCTAATCATGATGAGATAATAAACTTATCAAAATATTTTAGTGTCGTCGGTCCTAGATAAGTCTACAGCGTTTAAATTAAATCTGATCACTTAAAATAGGGCAAAATCGAGCCCAAAGTGTCAGTTACATACAAACAAACAGACGAACAAATATACAGGTGAAACTAATAAAAGCGTATTAAAAAATTGAATCTAATTCGTAATGCTTCTTTTAAGAGAATGTTCTTTTCAAAACTGTAAATAAAAATACAAAAAATCTACAAATTGATAATGCTACCTCCAAAATGAAATGCGGTTAAGAAGCTTTAAATTGGTTAAACATTTCTTTCTCAAATAAAAAAATAAAAAAAACGTTTTTTTTTCAAACCAATAAAGAGAGTTAGGTAAAGAATTCAAATTGGATTAAATTTGATAAAAGCCTTTTGCGCTTTGTGTT
Organism: Caerostris darwini; assembly: GCA_021605075.1. Classification (NCBI taxonomy): domain Eukaryota; kingdom Metazoa; phylum Arthropoda; class Arachnida; order Araneae; family Araneidae; genus Caerostris; species Caerostris darwini. The sequence continues at coordinate 17,516 of BPLQ01014266.1, forward strand.
TTAAATAAATAATTGTTTTGAAAATGAAAAGTAATTCTCTCCATTTTATCAGTAAAAATTGTACTTTGATAGGATTGATATTTCCTTTATCGTTAAAGTTTCAGATACAAAACATTTTAAATTACTATATTTACAGTTCAGACTTATATTTCTACCTATTTTGAGATATCTTTTATGAATGTTTGAATTTGTAATAATTATTTTCATTCAAACTATTATTAACATTCAAAAATCATATAAATATTTTTTTATCTTCTAGTGTATTGTTATACTATTAAAATAAACATCTATGTGGTAATGTACCGACGATATGTGTAAGTAAGAAAATATGAAATTTGTTTCAGCTCGCTTAGCTTGAACATTTAAACTCATATCCCAAGTTTCACTTGAATAATGAATATTACACCACTCATCAAGCAATGCCCTCCGAAGTTCCGGTTGACAGGTGGGAGGGGGTTGAAGGGCTGCAATTCCTCGGCCAAGCATATCCCACACATGCTCTATTGGATTCAAGTCCTGTGAGTATGCTGGCCAATCCTTACGGGTGATATCCTCCAATTGAAGGCATTCGTCTACAATGTTTGCACGGTGAGGACGGACGTTGTCATCCATTAACAGAAATTCAGCACCCATGGCGCCGCGAAACAAGCGTACATGTTGTTCCAGAATGACATCCCGATAGATGTGGCCTGTCATCGTTACACTCTGAACATGCAGGTGAGTTCTGGAACCAAGAATAATTCCTCCCCAAACAAGCCATCCTGCACCACCGTAACGGTGTCGTTCAATGGTGTTCTCTTGGTGGTAACGGGTACCTGGAGCTCTCCATATGAAAGTCCCCCGAGAATCAGACTGCAAACTAAACCTGGACTCGTCGGAAAACATCACACAAGACCACTGTTGCGGTGTCCACAATGCATGCTCTCTACTCCAGGTTAATCGGAGGTGACAGTGAGTTGGGGTAAGTGGAACACATCTGACAGGCCTATGAGCATATAGACCAATGTGCCCTAAGCGTCTGTTCACTGTCTGCCTTGAAACTATCGTACCGGTAGCTGCAGTGAGCTGACGAGACAGGTCTGATGCTGTGCTCCGTCTTGTTTCTTTTGGAAGTAACTGCTAAATACCGGTCCTCGTTCGGCGTTGTAACTCGGGGGCGATCTGTGCTGTAACATCTACTCACATTACCATCATCTTGGAATAGTTGCCAAAGCCTGGAGATGACACTCTGGGCGATTCCAAGTTCCTCGGATACTTCCAACTGGGTACGTCCACATTCCAGTCGTCCGATAATTCTACCACGTAAAAAATCATTCAAATGCTTCCTTTGTGCTATAGCTATGCGGTTATTGCACTGAAAGGCTTTTAAAGCGCTTGTGAACAATTTTACTTCTTTGCCCCTATTCCTTATATACCCCTCTCTTACACTCTCGTCATTGTGACGTACTATCCGCGCCATCTGGTGGTTTCCTATAATTTGCATATTCTTCTTCAAGATGTGTGTGGTAATTCTACAGGTGAAATTTTTATTTTAGAGTTCAATTTCTGTGTAATTCTGAATTATCCTTAATTTATGAACATGAGTGTATATCAGTGAACAGAGTTACCTTTTTAAAAATTGTACATTATGTATGATTATTTGATCTACAAAACGTCAAAGAGCGTATAGTAAATATCAATTCCATAAAAGAATTAAAAATATACCTACTAATAAAAAATTTAATAAATAAACACAAAATCACTATGAAGAAAAACAATACTCATGCAAAGACAAATATTGTTGTGTCAGCCTGAAATATTATTTTTAAATTTTAGATTTTTCTAAAAATAATTTAAGTGTCACAATATTTGATCTAAATGCTTATGATTAATAGCCTAAAAGAGGAAATTCTGGTTCAAGAAGACTTCTAAAAACGATTTTTTGAAATTGTTTATTAATAGTAATTTGTACATTTTTAGCATTTTATTCCATGCATTAATTATGGTCTATGTTATGGAGTGATCTACTTAAATGCCTGTCTACTATCTGTTATAGGTACATTTGATTAAATTTTCAAATTATCAATTTATAATCATTGACCAATTTTTCAAATTATCAATTTATAATCATTGACCAATTTCATAAAACATATGGACATATTTCAAAAAACAATTTAAAATATTCTATTATAAGGTTTGATTATGATATTATTAAGTGAATACACCAGTAAAATGTTAGTCCATAACTGTTTTGAATCTCGGTTTTTTTTTTGCTGAATTAGAAACTTTTAAAACATGTATGTAATAAATTGAAGAATCTATTAAATTCAAATAACAAAGACAGTTAATTGAAATTTGAAATTTCGATTTGAAATCGATTCGCTTTCGGAAATTATTTTGCTGGAGCAGCTTTTATCTGGCAACTACTTATTTTTGTTTTTGTAGCACTGAAATTATATTATGTTATATTCTATTATATTATAAAGTATTACTTTAAATTATAGATTAATCATCAACTATAATTTTCATCAAATATTATATTTTTCACACTTCCAAATACATATATTTTCTTTAAATAAATAAAGCCTTGAGAGTTTTTTCTCTTTAAATGAGCCTAATCGAGATAAAAGTTTGAACTTTTTTTGGTAAACTGGTACCAAGCTGCTATATAAGAGTTTTAAATCTTGCTCAGTTTTCGAAACCTTACTGTCTCTGCAGTTTTCCAGTCAATTATAAAAACGTTTTAGTTTCAATTTTCTAAAAACCTCTTGCTGAAAAGCATAAAATTTAGAAATATTTGCATTAAAATTTTGAACTGAAAATATATATATATATATATATATATATTCTTGATAATGAATTTCTGCATTGAAAATAATGTTAAGTTTTTGAATATAAAAATAATATGGAATGATTAAATTCTTCTCACGGAAAGTTTAAGAAAATTTAAAAGCAGGAATTCGTAAAGAAGCTTATTTTAGTTTTTTAATCACTTTCGCTACGAATCATTTTCAGAATGACTCGTTACATATATAACTTTCAATTAGTAATGCAATTGTTTCAGTGTTCAATTAAACTTCAGTGAATTATTTTCACAAATCCATATTAAAATTCTGAGAAATTTGAAGCTTATTACTGTATCATTAGGCTAAATTTCTAAAAAAAATTAAAAATTTCAAATATCTTGAAGAACAACGATTTAGTTTAGTAAGAATTTCAAATTATTATATATGAATATAATAATGATAATGATATCTGAATATTATTATACATGAATTTAAAATGATTAATTATATCTATTAACAGTAATTTTACTTCGCAAAGACATTTGTTCATGAGAAAAAATATATATGTATACCAGTATTGTGAGGAGTTTTTGGATCGCAGACATTTATTTCAGACGCACTTCGTGTCAGAATTTAAATCCAACGTGATATTTATTGAAAAAATAAACTGGTGATAGCAATAAATAGAACAGTAACAAAATTCTTCTTCATATTAAAAAAAATTGAGGGAAAATATTTTTATTAAAAAATTTAGTGCAAAACTATTTCTAAAACCATTGATCATAAATGCAAATGAGTGCACAGAGCATAATATTCCTAAATGAGGGTGAAAATAAGTCTAAAAAAATCTCAACTTCATGATCTGTAATTTCTACATTTTAATAAATCACGATGATGATTTTTTCCATCTATCATTTTATTTAACATTATTAATCCGTTTAATATCTATTGATTTTGTAAAGTTTAACTTTCAAAAGATATAAATTATATATGAATTACTAGAGTAAACAATGAAACATTGAATAAACTCATGTTATTCTATATACATGTGAATAATGTCTTCAATCTAATTACTATGAATAAAAAAGCAGAATGTACAATGCATTATAATGGATATATTTCTTTATATTCTTAGATACTATTTCTAGAACCTTGAATGTCAACTTTTTGTGAGAAATATCTGTTAAAAAAGAGATTCCTTTCCTAATTGGTCCTATCCCCTATTCGTGCAGAAGGCAAAATATCATGCGTGAATCCATCACTAATAATAATGAAGTTGCCTGTCTTGAATTTTCAGGATTTTCTTCCGCACCATAAGAAAAAACACGTAGCATTTAGTCCTGGAAGTTCTGTCGAAAGACATCAAAATTAAAATTAAATTAATTATTAGTTTTTCTTATTATCCCATCTTCTTATTAAACTTCCTCTTTATACTCTACAATACCCGAGTAAATGACATTCCCTAAATCAGGAGATGTGTTATACATTATATTACACGACGAAGTTAAACCTAGTCTTTACATTCAAATAAATTACGAATTTAATATAAAAATGTTCTAAAAAATGTAATCTTTTGTTAAAACTCAACTCATAGTAATTTAATCTTTACTGCAGCAGGCTTTGGTTTGGCAAATCATGTATAATGTTGAAGGGTATTTTCTGCAATGCTAAATAAGATAGCAAATTTTGCAATTTATAGAATTTCAAGAGGAGAATTTATTAAACACATTCCCATTTTGTTTTTATGAGGAATTGTATTATTCGATTGATTACGTACAGAAAATTATCTTATTATATTTTAAAGATAATTTTATGATGAAAAAATCCCGAATAACAAGAGAAAACCCAATTAATTCTATGAATGATGTTACCATGAATGTAGTTATAGATTTTTTCGTAATAAAGAAACAATGGGAATACAATGTTATTAAAGTGGTCGGCATTCCCATGCGCTTCCGCGATGTAACAGGCATTTTATTTTGAAAAAAAAAGATCATAACTCCCTTCCCTCCACTTGAACAAAAGAAAATGCAAATGTATAGACTCTAGAATGTGAAAATTCGAATTTCAACACTTACATTTTTTTTTCTACTGGGAAATGATCACTAATTGGAAATAGTTTTTCATGCATACATTTGGTATTTTTATGCATACCATGCAAATATACTTTCATACATGCTTTTATGCATACCAAGCTTTCCATGTATACATTTGGATACATGGCCTTAATATTTGAAAATTGATTGAAAAGCAACTAAAGTAAGGGGGAAAAGATATAAATTGCCTTATTTATCTGCCTTTCGAAAACGAACTTACAATTTAAGTTGCTTTGATAAGTTTACAGACACTGTTATTCGAAATTGTTTGCCAAATTGCAATGGCATTTGTAGTGAGAAACATATACACTTGTTTCTCACTAAAAATGCTTAAAGAAAACGCTAAGATCGAAAAATCTATGAAGAAAAAAAAAAGTCCTTTAAGCAGCACTGTTACTTTATTGCGATTTTTCTTTTCAAATGTTTCGTCTGGCTTTTTCTCAATGAATATGGTATTTATTCTACACCCTACCTTCTATTTATACATGAACGTGTATGATCACTTCACCTTTAGAAAAAGAGAAAACTGGAGAAAAACGGAAATGTTAGCTTCAGACAAAGCTTTAACTGGAGAAAAGCGGCTCATTTCGATTTCTTTCCTTTGTTTTTTCTTTTCTCGATGAACAATCGACAACTTGCTCTTCCAAGACACTTGTTATTTGTGATGTAACATTCGTTGTGGTTATTATATTTTCAATTTTTATAAGTGTTTAATTCGAATACTGAATTTCACCTAAATCATTTGACTTCATATCAGTCACTGATTTATAAAATAAAGGCCAACAAACTTAAAAATTCTTCAGATTTTTCGTATATTTTATTCGTATATTTCATAACAGCTTTAAATTGATTTTCATCTTTTCAAACAAAACGTTAATTAGATATTTTTTGCTCAGTGGCCTGATGGCCGAGCGGCACGAATGGCAATAATCATGCCCTTTTGGACGTCGGATAAATTGCTACGTTTCTGCATTACGTCAACGATTGAAATGCTTTCCGATGCCCTAGGACAGGGGTTGGCAACCTGCGGCTCGCGAGCCGCATGCGGCTCTTTAGTTCCATACGCAAATATTTTTATTTTATCAAAAAAAAAAAAAAAAAAAAAACATTTTAAAATTGTTCTGAATCGAATAACGAGGAATC
>BPLQ01014269.1:0-23050 GCA_021605075.1 Caerostris darwini
GATTCGTTTTGCTTTACAAATTCAATTTGCAAAGCAAAACAAATCAAGTATACTAAGTACTATATTCAAGTATAACGAATCTTCATATAGTTTCAGAAAGTTTTACAGCTTGTCTATATTCTTAGTATTTAAACAAGTTAATTCTATTTTCTATTCTATCTGGAATGGGATATGCATCAAAGTTGCATGTCATAGTTATATATAATAATATTTCAGCAAACATATTATTTTTCAGTTGAAATTTTTATGTCTATTATAATTGGATATACAATAATGTTAAATAGCTTTGAAAATTTTTAATTATATCTACAGTATTGATTCTTAAAATAAATAAATTTTTCGTACATTTACCAAATGATGCATATCAAAATTTGTTAATTAAATAAATCACTAAATTAAGAACTTGAATTCTCACACATAATTACATATATTTTAATGATAAAAAAAATGTCTATTTAATCTCGTAGGATTACATCCTGAAAGAAATAAGCAGTTACGTCTCCATTGGCAAGTTTGGATGGCAAGAGGGTTTTGTGTCTGGAACTTTCTATCCTGGAAATGATGAAAATCTTGAAGATTTGATGCAACATGTTTTCAGAAAGACTGCCTATACTAATCCCCTTCACACAGATGTGTTCCCTGGTGTTAGGGTTATGGAAGCGGAAGTTGTGCACATGGTATCCAAACTTTACAATGCTCCAGAAGCCATCGGAACTGTAAGCTCATAACTTTACTTGTAACAAATTATTAATTATTCAATTTAACTTGGATAACATATTTTTCTTTTCTTTTTTTTTATTTTTTTATGTGTAAACAGGAAGTCTGCGTTGTCACTAAGAATGTGAAAATATAAAATAAAAATTGGACTTGTGAAACATTTCTATGATATTTTTTTATCTTTGTTTCAGAATGAAACCTCTGATATTATAAAAAAAGTATTTGAATATTTAAAAAAAAATCTTCATAATTTTAATTAAATTTATTAAAGAGTACTGTCAAAAACACTTGGGGAAAAAATTTGATTACCAGTTAAACCTAAATTGATAGCTGAATAAACTAGAATACCAAATGAATGTCGTAGGTAAGCTCTTATCTACAACTTTAGTTAAAATTAGCTTAGATAAAATTATTGTGCAGTTTTTGTTCGTAGCTCTAATACACTATATCAGTGGTTGCTGTCACATATGCACTATTATTACTAATTTCTTCTTAAGTTGAATAAAGTTATTGAAAATTGTTAGATTTATGGCATTACAGACATGAGGTTATGAACAATTTTCAATTTAATTCTAATGAAAACAACAGACTTACACATGATAAACTTCTTTCTTTCTCTCTCTATTTTATACCACCTATTCGGGAAAATTATTATATTTTACTGTAAACATTATTTATTAACTGATTTTTTTTATTGAGATTACTTATTGAAATTGATAATTAAAAATTATTCATCTAATAAGTAATTTAATTAAAGAAAAATAAACAAAATTATATTTAAAAAAACATTAACCAAAGCTTAATCTGAAACCCTATTTTATGTTCGATGCTTTTGTAAATTTGCCCCCCTCCCCCCCTTCTGGATTTTTATTGATTTCAATAGTGTAAATTTTTTTTTTCTTTTTTTTTTTCCATTTTCTTTCTTTGTTATTTGGGTCCGTCACTAAGTCAATAAAAAAGAAAACTTGAATGCTTTTGACAAATAGTATTTTACTTACAAAGATATTATTAAAAATAACACAATTAAATATGTTTTTTCTTTAAACTTATTTCTATGATTGAAATATATTTATATAATATTAATTAAATAATATGTTTTATCTTTAGGTTACTACTGGAGGTACTGAAAGCATTTTTCTCGTTTGCAAAGCCTACAGAGATTATGCTAGACATGAGAAAGGCATACGAGAACCAAATATGTAAGCAAGTTGATATAATGTTTTCAGCGCAATTAATAAAATAAGTCATTTTTAAAAATTATTTTGTATTTTCAGGGTCATACCTGTGACTGCTCATGCTGCATTTGACAAGGTAAAACTTTTCTTGTCTTGTTTACTTTTAATGGTTTTATACTTGTTTAATGTGGAAAAATCTTGTTCGGTTAAAGTTTGATAAAAATTCTCTATTTGCATTATTTAAGTGAAGATAAACTAATGTTTGTAAAACTAACTATTGCAGTCCATGTATTATATTTTGCGGTTTTAATAATATTAAGAAAACTTTTAGACAAAAAACATTCTGTTTCATAACATCTCAGCTGTTAACATATATTTTTAAATGTTTTCATGTGTTTTAAAATTATCATTAAAAAGTAATTATCATTTAAATATATTATTTTTTTAATTAAAAAAGTTGTTTTAAAATATATGTTGTGAGTATTTTAAAAATTAGATTTCTTAAAAGTCAATTATTTATTAAGGATAAAGTAAATGTCAACAAAAATGTTACAGAAATAAGATTAATTGATTTTTTTTTTATATAAGGGATTTTTCAAAACTGAAAAAAGTAAAATTGAAATTCCTTTTGAAATAAATTCCCCAAAGTATAATTCTTTTAAAATTTAGAATATATATTAAAAAAAGCTTCTTATTATTAATATTTTAATGATTTTATAAAATTTTAGAAATATCAAGTAATTTTATAATTACAAATTCGTATAAACTTTAGCTTCATAAAATTTACTAAAAATGTTATAAGTTTCATTAATTATGAGATTTATAAAAAAAATTATCTATATAGATTTGTTTATTTACATGTATGTTTTCTATAACAGGCTGCTCAGCTGTTGAAAATTCGTGTGAAACATATAAAATTTGATCCCAACTCAATTAAAGTGAATTTAAAAGCTATGAAGAAAGCAATTGATAAGGATACGTGTATGGTATGTGTTTTAAATGAAAATTTCCTTTTTTTTATTTGATAATATTAGTGGTATAATCCTCATTATTCAAGTCAGTATAAAAAAAAAATTTATAAATGAATAGTGATTTATTTTCAGTTATTATTTATGATTATTATTATTTTGTTGTACAAAAAAATTTTAGCTCTTTAATAATATGCAATTATGCATTGTTTTATGAAAGATGATTTGCAAAGTTTTTTAAAGTATAGTGGTGATTTTGTTAAATTTATTGGCCTTTTAAATGGTTTTCTTTAGAGATTTCATTAGAGTTTTAAACATTTTGTTACAAGTTAATCCAAAGCTGTGATTAATAATAGCTGTTCTTTTAATAAATATGAAATTGGTATAAGAAGCAAATAGCTTTCTCTTTATTTTACTTTTTAATCTAAACATTCAAGTTTCAGTATATTCTTGTTTTTCTACTGTCAGGTTTTCTATAGTCACTGTAATTTACTTTTATTGTAGCTTGTTGGATCGGCTCCTGCATTCCCTCATGGATGTATTGATGATATTGAAGAAATTGCAAAGGTAAATTATTTGATTTAATCCTTTTTGTAAGGTATATATTGATAAAAATGTTTTTTAGCATCAAAGGCTGATTGCCTTAACCAATTTCTTAAAATCTGCTTATGCCAGAAAACTGTCATTTAAAATTAAATATTTTTATTTTGAAACAGTCCATGAAATCAATAACATTATTAATTTGTCAACATTAATTTTTATCAGTATATTTCTTAATTTTGGAACCTCTTAAAAAGTAATTTAAAAAAGGTTGTTTTTTAAAACATTTATGCATGTTAACAAATTAATAATTTTGTTAAAACAACCATAAATTAATTTTTTGTGTATTTATAATTTTTTCAATTTTTTTTTTTCTTATTACTACAAATTGTTCTCTTTGTTTTCACTTTCATTAAAAATGTATTAGCAATTGAAATCCCTAATTTTAAATTTTGTTCTTTGTTTTAAGATTAACATTTATAACTTTCTCATTTAAGTTGAATTCACTTTTCTTCAATTGTTCATTTTTTTATACTCTGTGAAATATTAAATTTTTTTGGAGTGGTCTAGAAATAAAAAATAGATATTTAATTTTGGCTTAAATTGAATATTTTTTGGTAAATTATTCATCAAAACTTGAATTGTCACATTAATATAACGAGAAAAAAATTAAAATTGACATTGATAAAATATATCAGTGAGAAATTACAATAAAAATTTTTATATCTGTGTATTGTATATACATGTATATTAGTATTCAAAATAGTTTTATAAAGGAATAACAACTCAAGATAAAAAAGATTATTCAACTTTATATGTACTGCATTATTAAAAATTTCAAATTTAATAAGTTTGCAAGCATATCTATTCAAAAGTATATATTTTTCTTTTATTGTCTAGTTCCACTAATGTTTCAATCCATTCTATAAAAATAATTTAATTATATCTATCTGTCATATTCTTTCAGATAAATAAGTCTAAATTGTACATGTTACACAAAGTCGGAGGGCGAGTTATGACTGCCCAATGCAAATCAGTAATTGCATTGGACAATAATAACTCTGTCCCTAAAAAATTGTATACATAATTTGAATCTTTGGTAATAGTAAAAAAACTATCGCATAATTATAAATTTACTTGACCAGTTTTTACAGAACTTATAATCATTAATTTTTAGAGTTGTTAGGCTTATGTTACTTTCTGCATTGACAAATTTATCAGATGAACTTGTTACCTTATTGAGCATAAATAAATTTTTTTATAATTCGAAAATGGTGTTTCTTCATTAGCTAAATTTGTAAAAGGAATAATAATATTCTAAATGATATGCTCGAATTTAGAAATGAAGTCATGAAATCTGTGATCAAATGAATTAATCATAAAAAATAAATTTGAAAATTATAATTGATAAGTTAAAATTTTCAAGAAATGATTGTTTATTTTATAAATATTTTTTTTTAATATTTTGTAGAAATTAATTCACCCTGTCATTCTCATCCCTTACTTACTACCTTCTGTCAGCTATGATGTTATATATATCCATATATTCATAACTTGCTTTTATCTAATACATTGTGATTTGAGAATAAATGTTTTCTATTATTCTTTCCTCCAGCTAGGACTGAAATACAAGGTCCCTGTTCATGTGGATTGCTGCCTGGGAGGTTTCTTGCTGCCCTTCATGAAAAAAGCGGGTTTCGATGTGCCTCCCTTTGATTTCACAGTGAAAGGTGTTACCAGCATCTCGTGTGACACGCACAAGGTCTTGTTGTTATGAATTTTTTTTTTTTTAATGTTTCACATCTATACCTTTCCAGATTTTAATCTTAATGGGGTTTTTTTCCCTCCCCTTCTTGGAATTTTTTTCAGTGATTGAGACAAACATATTTAAATGTACCTACTTACTGTTTTAAGAACTTTATAGTTACTGAAAATTAAAATGCTATGCTCTTACGTTAATCTTAATATTTACATAATTTTTTCCTTTTATACCATACCATAACAGTCTTGTTTTCTCTTTTATTTTATCAAGGAAGAAATAGAAGATAACTCCTTCCTTAATGACTATACTCTGTCTTTAACATGAGAGTCCCTGACTTAATACACTTATATATGCTGCATATTATAAAATAGTTTTATATTCTTCTTATTAAAATAATTATATATATTAATGTGCTGTATTTCTCATGTGCATATGTTCACATGGTTAAAAATGATACACAATAATATAATATTTCTCAAGGACAATGTGCACATTTCAAACATTTGCAGCTTTGTAATGATAATTAAAAATGAATTTGTTTGAGTGATAAATGAAAGAAATCATCATAGCAATTTGTCTATATTGGGATGTATGAAATATAAGATTGTTAAATGAAAATTTTTTAAATATATTCATGTATTTTGTATGAATTTGTACCATAAAATTATTATAAACTTTTTTTATTTTGAATAAATAATTATGTATTTTTGATATAGTAAATTTATTTGTATGATGATGAAATGGCATATTGATAATTTGGAAATACAATCAAAAATAAATTTGATATAATAGTGTTTCTATTCTTCTATTTTTTTTTTTTTATATATTTCTATTAAATAATTTCATGGAAAAATTTTAATTTATTATCAGTCTAGTATACAATATTGTCTGATATTTAACATATAAAAAGAGCTTATTTTTATTCCTTATTTATTTTGTGATGTTTTGTAAAATCATTAAATAAGATAATCCTACCAATGAGTTTTTGGACTTGCACTATATAGCAGGCTATTTGTGTGTGGTACCATTATTATTTTTTTTTTTTTCAGTATGCATTTGCACCGAAAGGAACTTCTGTCATCATGTACAAAAATAAAGCTTATCGTCATTTTCAATTTTCTGTCACAACTGATTGGCCCGGAGGTATTTATGGAACACCTAATCTTTCAGGTTTGTATTTAAAATTTCATTTCCAAATTTGATTTCGTTTTGTGCTGTCTTTACTTTTTCATCTATCTATATTAAAATATATAAAAATCATTATATATTAAATTCTTTCATTTTCATCATGTATCAAAAATAGTTCGAAGGTGTAATCAAAATTTTTTTAATTCAAGTTTGAAGATGTGCGACATGGTGACATTCTGGATTTCCTTATTTCAAATTGTAATCTGTAAGCTTTAGAAATTTAAATGCATAATAAAATTTGAAAATCATAAAAAAAAATCTTTGAGATTGAACTTTGCAGTAAGTTGTAGGTTTTTATTTATTTTGTTTTTTATTATTATTTTTAATGACATAAGATCTGAGCATGCCTTTATACTTCATGTGAGCCAAGAAATTGTATAGATAGGAGCTTTAGAAAAAATTTCTTAAGCCATCTGAAATTTGTTTTTTATTATATTGACAAACAGAAATAAACCAACATAGAATAGGAGTAAAACTTAATTCTGCTTGAGAAAAATTTTGATGTTTTGCTTGATATTTTGAGTGATGTAAATGTTTTTATATCAATTTTCAAGCCAAATCAATTTCTAATCAAAAATTGTGTTATAGCAAAAATTGATAACTGGGAAATCCATGGAGATTTGGGTTGTTAGAAAGATAAAATGAGCTAATGAAAGAATGCTATAGAAACTAATTGCTTAATTAAAGTAACTAACTTTATGATAAATATGCAATTTTCATATATTCAAGGAATTGCTTCAATATTTGCAGTTGTTGAAAATCCTAGAATACATGATTATTTATTATTTTCAATTTGACTTGGATTTGTTATGTTGTTCTTTTTTAATTAGTTTTCAGTGGAATATATTTATTGCAAAAAAGTTGAGTACATGAGATTTTTTTAAGCAAATGAAATCATTGCATCCTTTTTAAAACAAGTTTGTATGTATTAAAAAATATTTAGGATATTTCTTTCTATAACCCATAATTAATTATGAATTCTGTGATACTCTGTAGTTTTTTTATGTGTTTCCTTATGAGTTAAAATGCAAGATTGTGAGCAAGTTAAAGTATTTTGTTGTCAAATTTCAATTTTGATAGATAAACTCACTAATGAAAATGCATTGATATATTAAATGGTAGACTTTTTTCTTTGTTATTCTTTGACAATTAGCTTGTGGTTTATTGATCTTTGCTACCCAAAATGTAAAGCTTGTTTTATGCACTTATTTATGTTTTGATGCAATATAAATGTCTAATGAACTATAATATTTTGTTTTGTTTGATTTTACATTAAAGGCAGCCGCTCTGGTGGACTGATAGCCACTTGCTGGGCATCTCTGCTGTATCACGGAGAGGAAGGTTATGTTGAAGCCACAAGAAAAATTGTGTCTACTACAAGATACATCGAAGAAGGGTGAGAGGTTTTTCATTCTTGAATGAAATAAAGCATTTACTAACATTTCTAAATTGTTAATATTGTGCCAGTACTGTGTCCAAAAAGTAAGACCAATTTTTTTAAGTTTTCTGTCAGTGTCCTTGACATCTGTGTGAAATTTGACTTCAAAATCTTTGTGAGATGCTAAAACTGATTCTGGCGATTTTTGAAACGAATTGAGCAAAGAACTTGCTTTAAATTTTGTTCATGAAAACATATAGAATGTTGCAGATGACATTCGGTGAGCATTCCTATATCAGAAAGAAATGTTTAGAAGTGGTACAAACAGTTCAAAGAAGGCAGAGAATGCGTTGAAGACGAAGAGCCCTCTGGTCGACCATCAAGCCACATGCTCAATAAATTTTAGTTAACATATATGACTGAAATATATTAGAGTGTATAAGAAATTTTTATCAAAAGCCATTAGTTAGTTCATTGAAATAAAATTTAGGTAAATTTAAAATTATTTACCACGAAGCTTATAAAAACAAAATTTCCAATGGTTTAAAAAAAAGTATAAACAAAAATAAAACAAGTTTATTTTTTATTGAAAGTTTAGAATTCTTTTTTAATTAGTGATAAAAAAAAATGTCTGTAGAATAATCAAGGATTCATGAAGTTGAGAAAATTTTTTATTGCTTTGAAATTATTCTTTTTAAAATTTAAATATGGCTTGTGTTTGATCTTATGTACTTGAGTTAAACACAATATTTAGGTGTTAATAATTAGATAAGAGTTCTATGATATTCATGAGAAAGGTGATATAAAAAATGTACTTTATAAGCATATTAAGATTAATCCTGAAAAGTATATTATGAGTAATTCCTGATAATGCTGCTAACTTGCAGCTTTATGTACTATAAAACTTTTGTTACCAGGTCAGAATTTTTCCCTACTCTTCAACATTCTATTACCATCAACTGTTAATTTCTCATCACTTAATTTAGATTTCTTTTTATCTTACTTTCTAAAAGTTTCTCAATAAATTGTACAGCATTACTAAAATATACAAAGATCTAGGCATTTCCCATGATCTTAGAAAATAATTGTAAATGGATAATTTTTCATATAGAAGAATGTTTTCATTATTTATCTATCAGCATGTCATGATTAAAATTTTTATAAGGATGTTTTTATTAGATTAGGAGTGTGTTACCAAAATAATTTTTTAGATTAATTGTTGTAATTCGTAATTAATTTATATTGATTATTTTTGTAATTAAAAAAAAAATAAATCTGAACAGTTAATTCTTGCAATTTCAATAGAAATTACAACATTAACTCTTTAGAAATAATCTAGCTATTCATGACAGTCATACAACAGTTTAGCCATGTATTTTATCAGCATTCCTGAATTGGATGGCATACATTAAAAAATTCTAATAATTTTCTTACTTTTTAGCCTACGAGAAATCCATGGAATATTTATTTTTGGGAACCCCATTGTGAGTGTCATCGCGTTGGGATCCAACCATTTTGACATCTACCGTCTGAGCAGTGCTCTGACCGAGAAAGGCT
Source organism: Caerostris darwini (assembly GCA_021605075.1). NCBI lineage: Eukaryota > Metazoa > Arthropoda > Arachnida > Araneae > Araneidae > Caerostris > Caerostris darwini. Next base: position 9,286 of record BPLQ01014269.1, read on the forward strand.
GGAACTTGAATCTCCTGCAGTATCCTTCAGGATTCCACATGTGTGTCACCATGCAACATACATATGAAGGAATTGCCGACAAATTCTTATCTCATGTGAAGGAATGTGTTGCAGAAATACTCAAGGATCCTGTGTCCCGAACCACTGGAACTGTAAGTAGAATTCAAATAAGTGGTTTAAATAATATTATCTTTAAGATATTTTTTGAATTGTTAAGTGATTAGGTCTAAGTTTTTTTTAAGCCATAATTCATTTTCTATTAAAGAGATTTTCCAAATCCCTTCCTTGACAAAAATGAAGTTTACCATTGTTTACTGCACATACTCCACAAAAAACATTGCTGCTAAATATATGGTGTTTTCAAATATGCTTATAAAAAAATTGGTGCTTAGGTATTGACCATATGTGATTGATGCATGCTAACCAGTTTAAGAAACAGATTTTGTAACCCAAGTATTAATGCATGTTGATGTTAATACAAGTAATGAATCAGCGGCATGCAATTAAGGAATAGATGCTGAAAATTTCCGAAGCTTTACTTTCATAAAACAATTCTGAAAACTTAAGTATATGTTTCTGAACAAACTACATATTTTTATCGCAATTTAATGAAAAAAAAAATTAATGCATAACATGTTAATGGCCTCTGTGGAGTACCTTGTAAAATAATGGACTATTTGTAGGCTTTTAAAGATCACTATTTATCGAGGATAATAGGTATGGTACGCTATTTTTTTCCCAGTAAGCACATTTATTTGATCTCAAAATTTAAAGCGCCTGGAATAATATAATGATTAGCAACACAATTTCAGAAATAAAGGAGCTTGATATAAAATCCTATTAACAACATGCAACACATAGTTTCCATTTCTATGCTAGAGATGAGTGAATTAATTTGTAGGCCCAATAATCTTGTACGATTTGAGAAGGAGAGGGAATGGTGCAAGCCTTGCATTTACAATCCTTGAGAGTGTTCATTCCACATTGTGTGTGGGAGCTGAAGTTAAGGCAATGACAATTTGTATGTCATGTTGAATCTTACTCTGGCTTCAGTAGATAACAATCATAATCATCATTAAAATTAAATACGACTTGTAATTTTCAGGCTGCAATCTATGGAATGGCTCAGCGCATTCCAGATCGCTCCTTGGTGGCTGAAATCGTGTGGGCATACCTCGATGCTGTTTACAGTATCAAGAAGAAAGAACCCTGTGAGAATGGCTCTTTGGAAGGGATGGAGAGTTGATCAAGTCATTATTGTGCTATTTAAGTGTAGTCATGTGATCTCTGCTTTTGTGCATGCTTATATAAAGTGATATGTGTACCACATGAGTGTGTCTTTTGAGAATTCTATTTGCATATGACCTATTTCTGATATAAAACTTCTATAAACTTTTGACATTCCTGCATGGATAAATGTGTTTTTAATGTGTGTCAAATGATAATGAATTACTCATATACTAATTTATCATTTTAGTTATTGTTTATTATCATTTTGTTATTTAGTTATTTTTCGTTTCTCAGTATAATAATTATTTCCGTTATTATTAAAATACGTTTATATGGTAACTGAATATGGGCATTACCCATAATTTTTTTTTGGGGGGTATTTTGATACTAGTTAAACAATCTGCATTTAGGTTTAAGATTAATATGAAAGTCATTGAAAATTATCAATTTCTTAATGGTCATATTTTCCAAAATAAAACTGAGATGTTTTTTTGTTTAACTTTGTTAAAGCTAAACATTACAAAATCAGCTGAATAATACTTAAGAATTTTCTTAGTTTTACCAAGATAGTAATTTTCTAGTAAGTAGCGATTGTAAACTCACAAATGATGTGTTAGTTATAACTTAAATCTTTTTTAATTGATAGGTTAATGAAAAAAAGTGTGAAAATCGTTTATAGATTACCATTATCTTTTTCTTGACATAAAAATTGCACAAAGAACATTATTTTTGATATCTGAATTCTTCCAATTCTGAATTTGCATAAAAAAACACATAAAAAGGGGTTTATAATATAGATTTAAAATTTATGTATTTTCTTTTCTAAAAAATTATTATCTGAATAAGGAAATGATAAATATTTTGGCCTAGGGTATATTCATAATATTGATTAATAATAATAATGTTGGAACAGTAATTTAAATTTGGGTACAGTGTGATTAAACTGATGTTTTCAAGTTCATCTGTTGAAAGTGGAAATGTATTTGATGATATAAATTAAAAATATAGTTCTTAAAACAAATCTTGGAGAAGAATTGAATGAACGAAAAGGAAGAAAAAAATGACGTTGAAGTTTACTTTACAGCAAGTTTGATTATTAATTAATGAATATAGAAAATTCTAGTTAAATGTTAATTTTTAAAATACTGAAAATCCCTCTAATTAATGATAATCCCTTCCCTCTAATTAATGATAGTTTTTAGAAAGTGTTTCTCTTTATCGTCACTGAAATTCCTGCTATGTGTTTGGAATAAAGACAGAGATATAGAGTGTTTATTGACATCTAATCTTTTACATAAATTATTTCTAGTTCCAAAAGGAATAAGCCCAAGTCTTTATAATCAAATGTAATATATGTAATAGTACAGGGTGGTGGCAGAACCAGGAAGTTAGGAAAAATATCTGAAAACAATTTCATATCTCACAGAATGATATATATCTCTTCAAAATTTACTAAGTTAAGATGGCTGTATTTTTTGTTTAATTTTATCCTGATAGTGTTGGCACTAAAATGCTACATTTAGTATAAAGTATATGCTTTATTTTGTAATTTATATGTATATGCTTTATTTTGTTTTATTTTACTTATATAAGATTTTAATATTTAAAAAAAATTTTATTACTAATTATTTATTGTGCATTAAGTTGAAATTCATTTCTTAAGACTAATCTCACAATCCTTTAACATCTGTATTTATTTATGTGTTTAATTACTGAAAATTAAATCTTAATGATTTATTATTTGCATATATATTTTAAGTGCTTTCAACGTATTTGTATGCTAAGCTAACATATTTGTACGTAAACTTTCATCATATTTGTACATAGAGCGAAAAAAGCAAAATTTGGTATGGTGTTGTCTTTAAAAAGGACATTAAGGGAGAATTGCATCTTACCATTTTGTTATGTTTTGCTATTTCTTTTATGTGAGTTTCATAAAAAGACAATTGTTAGAATAAATCGTATAAATCATTCTTAATAGAAATAGTTTAATTGATCTGTATTTATTTTAGTATAAGTTATTGTTATTGTTCAGGGGAGCTGGTTGTAATATACTGTTTCAGTAAATGTTCATTCCATTTTTTTTAAAGTTAAATTTCATAAAAATATATTATTTTTTTCATATTAAATTACTGGTAAAAGGGTTTTTGAGATTGTACAATTACAATGATTCTGAGTAGGGAGAAAACCAGGAATCTAACATAAATAGTTGCCATAAGTCAGGGAAATGTAAGTTTTGTCAGGAAAATGTTTTTCACAGTTTCTGTTGCCACCCTGTATTAGAATCAATAACTTTGTGTTGTACAATATGTACAGGAAATTTTAAAATTATGTATTAAGGTACATGGATTGTGTCAAAATTTGAATAATATTTATGATCAAGTAATTGAAAGAAAATCACAATTAACAAAAGTAAATGTTTAAAAAAAAATGTCTGGTGCAGTACTTAGAATAAGTGTATATTTATATCCATTTTATACATATTTAACATTATTTGACATATTTTTTTATGTTATAATTAATTTTTAAAAAACTGCCATTGTATATTATATATATTTGAAGACATTAGCATTTATATATTTTGACACAATAACTTTCAAATATTTTTAAGTCAACTTTTTAAAATTATAAATGTAATTCTTATTTTTATTATAAACATTATTAAATTCTAATTTTTCAATTTTGTGGACTATGTGTAAAAAAAATTACTCATTCATTTATTTTTTTTAGTCTGCTTCAATGAAAATTCATTTATTCTTTAATAAGTTAGTTTGTTGAGTTATAATCTATTAGGAATAAAATAGAGGAAATTCAATTACTCATCATAAACTTTCTGTAACTTCATTTGTAGTTAAATACAAATAAATGCAACCTTCCTTCATATCAAGGCATAATGCTGTGATTAAACACAAGCCTAAACGCCCAATGCACAAAGTTTGTCAACTTTTAACTCTCAAATGCTTGGTGCATCATGTTACTTGGATTAAACCAGTAAGGATCATAAGAATAATTGCAACTTCACTCGGCTTAAAACAATTTATATCGCTTTGTCGTTGATGAGTCGAAAATTTTCTTTTCTGCCATTTGATCTTTAACCACTCAATGCCTTGGTGTGAAGGAGGCTTTACAATTCTCATAAAAGTGTTTTTACTGCAATATAGAGTTTCCAGAGCAAAAAATTCTGTTAAGAAAATTTTGTGCAACAATTAATATAACACTGAAGAATTTGATTTATTGTAAAAGGAGTAGAGCGTCCCATAAAATTTGCTGTACATCATCCCTACCATGACACAGCAATTGTTGAATTGTTATTCCACTGTTTGCGAGTGAGTAATTGGAGTTTCATTAACCTTTACTAGGTGGTTAAAAGTCATTTTTTATACTTATATCTCTACAAAAAGAAATATGGAAGAGTTATGTCACATGCTTTTTGATAAGATGTGCATTTTCAGTTACTTTTATATATATATATGTATTCAACTTCAATTATATGCCTTTCTGGAAATTTCTCTTTTTATGTTGGTCAGTTTGTGTTCTATTTTAATTCTAACAACAGTTTGTGAGTGTCAAACAGTCAGTTTGTGTTCTAATCAATAGCAACACTGCATTTCATGATTGAATCACATTTTTAACACAAATGAATTAAATGAAAGATAAGTTAGTGTCACTAGTGACAACAGATCTGTGTGAACAAAAGAAATAAATTATTATACATATTAAAAATAAATTAATATTCATAACACCTCATAAATAATGTATACTACTACACCATATCCCTGTGCCTAGAGCTGAGTTGCCCCGATACAGTTTGGAAATAATGTGGGTGAGAAGAAGTCTGATTGGGCTCTGTGATGCTCTATGGTCATAGGAGACTGGGACCTACTATTTAAAGTGGTTTCCGAACCACCACACACATCCATGTCACCGCCGGGATTCGAACCCGAAAAACCTGTGGTATCGAGCTCCAGAGCGCTAGCCACTCAGATATCAGGCCCCATAAATAATATATATGAGGTGAAATATTTAATGATTTCCCACCTCATCTACAACACGTCTGTAGTTCTACCAACGATATTGCAGGAAAACGGCAAGCTGGTCAAGTCGGACAGATTGAAAATGAGTGGTATCATGGGGAAGGAAATGCCATTAAGATTTTAATTGCAACCAAAATAATTTTAATTTTTAATATTTTAAATGACATAATAAAAGAAAAACTAGAGGAAAAAAATTCCATTCTGGCTATTATATTGTTTTCTTTCAAAGCAGGTTTGTGATAATCTTAATACTGATGTTGAACATAAAAAAAAAAATGACTGAAAACGGACATTTTATTAAAAAGCCTGTGATCTGATTGATGCAACAAGGAATCATTTCATCCATTTCCACTGTTAAACTGTGTGTTTACTATTCCACGCTCTCTGTAGTCAGGCTGTACTGTACTTTCACCTGGTATTTTTTTTTTTAAATGGCAGTTTTTATTGCTAATGTTTGTTCCTGTATTTATTTTTAGCAACTGTTCAATCCATGTCAAAATAAGCCAGATAATGTATTTCAATTCTCATATCTTAGTGCAGTAGTAAAGAAGAAAGAATCTCTACTTTTCTATATACACAGTCCAGTCACATTAATGTGACCACCACCTACTTTCGACGTCAACGGGAAATAACCCATCACAAAAGCCAGGTGGCAGCACATTGCAGTGGAGTATATATATAAAGAATTCCACTTGATACCACGTTCCACACTCCACTTAAAGCCAGAATATACAAGAGTGTATATTCTGGCTTTTGACAGGTGGTCACATTAATGTGACTGGACTGTGTATTTGAGATTGATCTACCTCTTGTAGTAATTTAGCTGCATAGTCAGTATGTAGTTTTAGGAACTTTTTTTTTGTACTGTGCTTGATGTTGTGTCCTTTTTGTATTTAAAAATCTTAAAAGTACATTTTGATTGTGTATAATATAATTAAAGAAAACACTGCTAATCATTTAAATGTATGAGATTAATTATAAAATTGCGATGTGTTTTAAACCACTTATCATTGTAACAGTGCATCCATATTTTGTACTTTTACACTCAAAAATTGAATATTCCAAATTCTTTGTATTTGTTTAATAAAAAATTTATAAAATAAGTCTGTGTAATTTAATGCAACTTTAATTATGTATGAAATGCGTTGCTTTTGTAAATATTTGAATCAATATTTGCATTTAGATTATGAATTCATACAGTGTAAGAAATATGAAAACCTGAAAGGTGTTTTTTAAATTTTTAATTTATGAGTGCTTGACATTATTAAAGTCACATGCAAACACTAATTCAACAAAATTGAAATCACTTCATTTTTTTTTATTAAAATGAATTCAAATACAGTTTTAATTTGAGTTTAAAAGTACTTATGACTAAAGGGATTTTACAACTTGTATATATATTCATCTTTATTTATTTCCGTAGAATCGCTGGTCTTTGTGTTCCACTTATACATTCGATGAACAACCCACTGAGGGAGGTTAGGGGTAACTGCCCCGCACGTGCCTGTCGCATGGAAATAACTCCCATCAGGCAAACTGACTGACTGGATTTGGTTTGGTCTGTCACTCTGCAGTCATTTTGTGCACACTTTAGGTTAATCAGACCGGCACTTACACTTTAACGTGGATTCCGAAAACCCCTCATAAACATCTATGCCACCGCAGGATTCGAACCCGAAAGTCTGTAATACCAAAGAACAGAGCGCTAGCCACCAGGCCGACTGGCTAAGAGACGCTTACTTTATAAAGTGTTCTTGTTTCTGAAAGCTGGCTTCATCGAGTGACGCTATTGGATTCGAACTTGTGATTTTTTTTTTTTTTTAAATACCAGCTCCTCCCGTTTCCACTTCACCAGGAGATGGACAACGTGTATTTAAAAACCAAAGGTTTTTTTTTCGCTCCTGACTGTAACTGGCTATTGCGTGGAAAGTTACAAATGAAGGAATCTTTAATTATTATTATCCAACTTGCCAGCTCAAAGCAATTTCGGAAAGACCGCGGAAAAGTTTTTCTCTTAGATATGCGATTTGAAATGTTGACGATTAAAAATTAGCATGATTTCTATTGTAATTAAAGCCCCTCCAAAATTACCTTTCTTCCCTATGACACCGTTGTGCTTCAATCCGTATAACTCGACAGCTGATCGTAGTGTATCTTGAACCTTGAATCGAAGGAGTATATGGGGATGCGAAGCAACAAGGACTATAATCCCCTAATCACTATATGGGAACAGTTCGTTTTCCCTATTTATACATCACTAAAAGGATGCGAGATCTATTTATCTATATCAGTGAGGAAATAGGTGCGAACAAAAAAAGGGATTTATATTATCCCCTGAGTGCCGAGAGAATGCAGCTAATAAATATCAAAATGTTTAAGAGATTGGAGAAATAAAGTCAGATTTTTTTTTGCAATCAAGAATTTTAGATAAAAAAGCTTTGAATGTGATATTATTTTCGTCGATATTCAAGATTTGCCATAGATGAAATCTGGAGGTGGAATATTTTCTGCATCTTAAAAGAATGTGTAAAAGGTCATTTACTTCATTACATCTGCTACAGAAAGGATTGGAATCTAAGTTGAATCTATTTAGCAGGGCGGGAGTAACGATCATTCCGCTGATGATACGAGCAATGAGTATATCCTGTCTTCTATTCTGTGTCCATTTTGTGATAGTTACAATATCTGGAAAGTTTCCTTGATCGTAGTGTACCCTTTATATGCATTCGGTTTTTATTTTTATTCGTTTACTTGCTGCTATACCGGCGTTGCCTGGGTATTTAATTTCTCCATATTTTGTCTGACAGAAGAACGAATGTATTTAGGGGAAATTAACTTGGCCGCTCGCCTTTGGGGAGATTCTTAGGACAATGCAGAAGAAAACAACTAAAAAAGTGAAATGAACAGATTCAAACAAAACAATGCGAAATGAAATCCACATTTCACCTATCTTAACACCGCATCGGTACCCGTAGTGCTGTGATTCAAAGTAGGCTTTTGAAGTAAAGTGTTTACATTTACATTATATATTTTGTAAGAAAATTTGGAATATAATGATGTATTTTAGGTGAGTACAAATACTATATTTTAAAATTGCAAAAACTGATTTTATTGATACGAGTTTCAATAAAAGTCATTGAATTTATTTCACACATTTCTAAATCCATTAGCAAAGATCATAGTTCATAAAATTTCAAAGAAGAGTCGGTATAAAATATCTAAATGAATGTTGGTTGATTGTCCAACCTTGGTTACAACGGACGAGTGATGGTTTGACTGCAGTGGTTGTGACACAGCATTTCACGGTCTGAATGCGAGGGAGTTCCGATCAAAAGACGTAATCGAATCAATTTGCAAATGTAGAATCTTTCGTGATTTACACCTACATTTGTCGCAACATCCAACAGATGGGTTCCTTTCGAGTATCCATCCATTGTGTTGGCAAGAAAATACGTTCGGTTTTTAACATACATTTCAATGCTGAAAACCGAAATTGCATTCTTGCCAGTCCAATACTTCTAGAGGAGTGAATGCTATGTGGATCAGTTTTGCAAGCAGACGTTTGGAGAGGTGCACTTTTAGTATATGTTTCAGGTACAAAGATGTATTTTAAAAATCCATACCATTGGCGTGTCATTTTTGGGCAATTGTTAGAGCTTTTTTTTTTAATTACTATGTGTTCATTTTCAGTAATGTAACGAAGTGACACGATAGCTGGGTTCAACGAAAATAGCTTTTGCGTAGGTTGGGGGCACAACTTCGTATATAAATACACACATACAGGAGGGCCATAAAATAACTTTCCCTGTTTGGAGGCACCTGCAGCTGAAACTAATGAACAGACTGAAACCAAATTTCATATAGATTGTGGAAGACATGGGGAGATGATTTGCACAAAAAGAAAGGAAAAAAACATCTACGCTGTTATTACGTGCCCGCTATGAATTTGGCACAATCTAGATGGATTTTTCACATCTCTTACGTGACAGCAGCATCACTCATTCCCTTTTAAAATAGGAATAGTTGAAATAAAGGATAGGATACTTGATTTGTGTCCTGTCTTAACTCAGCGTGCTTCGCTGGTAAGGCTCTTTTACTCTGAAGAATGAAATGCTGCGGTGACTTTTAGGCACACTGCAAGTTTAGAAGACTTTTTAGGCAATTTAGAAGGCTTTATAACTTGCGTAAAGGTCCAATGTCTATTGTAGCACTGAGAGGCATGATGGAAAATTCGACGAAACCAGATCACTAGAAGTTAAAAGTTGGCACAGTACGAAAAGCAGTGTCGGAAGATGTAATAAAAGAGGTTGCGATTGTAGTATTCGACGATACAGGGGCCAAGCTCTCGGGCATTTGTATACAGGCATGCCTCATGCTACTGTCTGGAAAATCTTACTGAAAATGTTGCGTTTCTATCTGTATGTGACCGGTCGTGAGGAAGAACTGAAAATGATAGGTCATGAGAAGCGCCGAACTTTCCGAAGCGCCCGAGTAGAAATCGACTGTCATTATCCTTGGAAAATAGTGTAGGGAGATGAGGCTCATTTGTGTCTGAATGAGTCAATCAATGCTCACAACTGCCAAATGTGGATAACTGAACGTTTCACAGCGATCCATCAACTGCATTCTCCCAAAATAATGTGGATTCACTGTTGATTTCTTAATAGGGCCCTACTTTTCGAGAATATCATTCCTGTAGGTCCTGCACCGTTACTGGTGAGAAATATCGACAAATGATGGAATTGTGGAAAATATCGGTAAATGTGTCATTACTGAATTGCATCAAAGATAGTGCCAGGACACGACCCAATATTCTTCGTTCAGTACAGAACGTTTTTACGGATGTATTTTGGTAATGAGTAAGTGATCAGCCAATGTTTTCCGACGGAATGGCCAACCTGTATCACAAATATCACCCCGTGGGACTTTTGGCTATAGGGGTCTGTTGTGTATGCTGGTGGTGTTACAAACCTGAGTTCCTTAAAAGAGAGCTGTTACAAACATCCAAGGTGACAGTTTGCGCGCAGCAGTAGAGAATCTATACACGGGCTGCAATACCTTGTACACGGGCAGCACATTGAAAATATTGCACGTGGCCCTAGGGACCCTAGTGTTGATTCATAAAAGATTATTTTCCGTGAATTTCATATTATTGTCATTCATTTCTGCACGAGCATTTTTTTATTATTCGAACACCATAATGAAATGTGACATAATCCATTATGCGCGCATTCATTATAATTATAGACTTTTTTCGTTTCCAACAACTCTAAAAAGCACGTATGAACTCGGAAGTTTGAAGAATCTACCTAGATTGAGGAAATTTCATGGTGCGTAAGTGACAGCAGTGTTAAAATCTCCCCGATCGGAGTCTCAGTCTGCGGCCTATTGGCTAGCTCCATGGCATTTCCTGACGGTGGCATGGATGTTTGTTAGGGGTTCAGAATCCACTTTAAACTGTAGGCTCCGGTCTGTTTAGCCCTCGTGTGCACAAGATGACCGTAGAGCGACATATCAAATCAAATTAAACCAAACCCCAATCGGAGGTTACTTTTGGTACTTTTTCAATGAAATCATCTCCCGATGTGCTCCCCAGTTTGTGTATGAAATTTGGTTTCATTTTGTTCATTAGCTTTAGCAGCTAACATAGACAGGAAACAGGAAAAATTATTTTATGGCCACCCTGTATATTTTACTTTATTGAGACATGTTGCCTATGTGTAAAAGCAGCATCCATAAACGTTTTCAACATTCAGTATTTTTATTTTAAAGAAAATCACTCAACCCATGTAAAATCAGATTCAAATTATAAATTTTACAGAACGATACATTTGTCACTCACACTCGTATAGTCATTTCACTCCTGCAAACTGCTTTTATAGCTAGCACAGACAGCTTTCAATCGGTAAAGTGTTAAAAGCGAAAGTTCTTTGTCAGTTATCGCTGTAATTTGGCGCCAACAAGTTAAGTGTTTTACAAATCATTATCGAAAGTAAGTTTCCCAAATTTAATATCTCCCGCCCAGAAAATCAGAGCTATGTTTGCTTCATCTCATATATGTGAACAAGTGTTTTTAACTATGAACCTTAGAAAGAATTATTTCGCGAGTAGACTGCACAGATGAGCATTTAGCCTCGTTCCTTAGAATCAGTGTATCTCACTTCGAACCTCAATATAAGGAACTTTTAAAAAATGAAATCGCAATTTCATTTATCTCATTAACATATTTAAATTATAATACTTGTATGTTGTTTTTAAAATTTTAGAAAAATTTATCTTGGCCCGTAAAACTTTTTTTTTTTTTTTTTCGATTTTTGGCCCGCGACCGAAAAAGTTTGCCCATCCCTGGCGTAGCTCAACGACTGCTCAAAATCTGTAGAAGTGTTTTCTTTGCGAGGTAAGATGTCTCACCCAGAAGCAAGCGAAAGTTCTCTGTTTCACCATCATTTTAGCGAGAACCCAAGTGCTTTACCTCTTTTCCCCGGAAGAGGATTGGGAAAGAGCGCTTCTCTTAACTAGCACGGATGACTTCATCCTCAAAACCAGTTCTCAGATGTTTAATGAGAAAGCGTTTTGAAATGGATCGCGTGGGGGCAAATGCACCTAAAATTATAACAAAGTGTGTGAACGGCCTTCACGTTCAGAGTCAAAACTTTTAAACAATGTTTTGTGAAACATTTTTTAGATGTCAATTTTTTTTTTTTTTTTTTCGTTCCAATGCAGGTGGCAAACACTTAGACAGCTTGGTCTTGAGGCAAGCGCTGCACAGACGTTACTCTCTTTGCATTACCCAGAGGGCGCGTGTAACTTGAAGATACGGACGCGGAGTAACAATGCCCCCGCAGCGCTCTTGTTAGGACCGGGACCTACGGTTTAAAGTGGATTCCGAACCACTACAAGCATCCATGGCATCGCCGGGACTCGAACCCGAAACCTGTGTTACCGAGCGCTAGCCATTCAGGCCCGAGATGTCAATGTTAAATTAGTTTATATAACAGTGACAAACATTAACATTAAAATATAAAAATAAATATTTTTTTCTTAAAATTTGGCAAAAATGGGCCCAAAAAAGTGCCTTTTTTTCTTTTCTTTTTCTTGCTCGTACGTAACACTCCTAGCTCAAGTATCCTGGCGGTGGCATGGATGTTTGTTGGTGGTTCGGAATCCACTTTAAACTGTAGGTCCTGGTCTGCTTAACCCTCGCTTGCACAAGATGACTGTAGAGCTACAAACCAAACCAAACCTATCTCAGGTAATATGCAATACATGTGACATTGATTTGCATGCAGGGAGACATCTATCCATTATGCCTGCATTGAACTAAAAGTATGATACTATTTTTGCCGAGTGACAACCTATTGAATCATTGAGGACGAAAATACAAGAAGCAAAAAAGTAATATTTTTATCGAAAATGTGAAATGCTTGTGTCTTTAAAGGAATTTAATTTAGGTTCTAAATTTCATTAAGCTTTAATTTATATTCAATGTATGCATAGCATAGAGTTAAATTTTCATTAAGTTCTGATTAAATTTATCCTTTCATTCAATTTCCATAGTGCCTCAACTCAAGCAGCCTGATAGGGCGAACATGCAACTTATCCTATCCCATCACTCGTCTGGAAAATAAAAATTCGGGGCCGCCCCCAGTAAGGAGTGTAGAATAAAGGATAGTAAGGAGTAAATGTAGTAAGAAGTGAGGAGTGTAGAATTAAGGATAATAAGGAGTAAATGTAGTAAGAAGTGAGGAGTGTAGAATGAAGGGTATGATATTAAATTTTAAAGAAATTTCAAAAAAGTGGTATCAAAATCGAATTTGCCCATTTACATACAGTTAACTTTATGTGAATTAAAATCCCGCATTACTTTCCGTTAAATCCAACAGGGCAGTTTTGACAGCGGGCGGTACAGCGTAAAATATAATTTTTCAGAAATGCAATAGAAAGTTTTTAGAGCACGAATTAAGTATCCTAATAAGTATAGCGCTTTCAACGCGCTTTTTTCGTCAACTAGCAGATTTCGTGTCAGTACACAAGCAGAATTCTTTAAACTGGGTGTCATCCGCAACGATTGTTTGAAGAAGAGACTCGAATCGCGAAACGGAAAGAATGTCGCACCTTGTTTCAACAGCCATTCTATATTAATTTTTCGTTTGTGCTGTATTATTGATCCATCCAAGAATATTCAATTCAAAATTCAATGTAAGAATTTCATTTTGAAGCTACTAGTAGAAATATTTTGTCGGATGTTTCATAATGTGTCTCAACAGGTTCAGAAGGAGCGCAAACATATTGAAGCTCTAGTCACTTAAATTCCTGTCCAGAATGCCTTATTTTGGGTGCCCCCGTTAAAGCTCTATGAACACTCGATGGCAAGGAACGAAGTATTCCCATGATGGTTTCACACATAATTACTTTGATTGACACATTGATTAATTTTATAAAAAGCCCTTTATTTACAGCTTTTCTTTATAATTCAATTAGTTAATAAGGTCTCGACACAC
>BPLQ01014269.1:23150-34652 GCA_021605075.1 Caerostris darwini
CATCCACTTCGCATTGCGTTCGACTTCTTCTTTCATCTCACCCACCACCGGGGGCAGGGGGATTTTTTTTTTTTATTCCGGCGGGAAAAGAGAGGGATAGGCCTTCTTCTCTCTTCCTTTCGGAAATAACCCTTTCTGTCGAAAATGCGGCCTACCTTTACACACTATAATCCGGTTACAGCATGTTCATCTTGTTGCCCAAAGTATTGGGAATCATGCAAATATATCTCTTACGTTTTACATCCGAGTCCGACGTCATATGGTGAAGGCATGTAATGGGTCGTGACATCGAGCACAGATGTATAAATTGATATGTAAATCTAGTATGCTTAGCTCGATGGTCGGCTGGCTGCAGGTAACATGTTTTGATCATGATTAAGTAAAAACCAAAAGTATGGTTTTTGTAAAGTTTTAATTCTCTGCCTTTATGTATAATAAAATTTACTTTCTAAAATTTATTAAAGTGTAGTAATGCTTGCTTCTTCTACAATCTACGCCGCGGCACTCGGCTAAATTTTCCGACACATCTTTCCCGGCCTATTCGAGAAAGAGCTCCCGCTGCAGAGTGCATTGTGTGGAACAGCTTGATCTCTAAGTAAGTAAAAACGATGTATAAATGTTGAGTACAAATGATATCCCATTTCTCTATTTCACGGGTAGCCTGCAGCACTGAATTCCACCACTCATAAAAATATATCTCACAGAAGCGAACATGTAAAGAAGAAAAGATTTTGCATTTTGTGAGCATCGTTGTAGATCTTAAATAAGATCTTCCTGCAGGACAGTTATTTGGAAGCGAGGCGGTGTTTTTTTAGGTTTTTTGTGGAAAAGCTCCCTCTTTCCATGCGAGTGCGTTTGGGCGGGTGTCAGGAAAAAGTTGGACAGCTGCGAGGGGGGTCGTCCGCAAGAGGGCGCCCCGGGTAGGGTGGATTGGCAAGCGGCAGGCAAGGGAGCGCGAAAAGAAAGGATGGAGTCGAACGGAGACGTCGAGCGTCCGGAGCTCCTCGCAGAGACCAGCTTCGACGTGCTGCTCTACATCTACGATCTGTCCAAGGAGCTGGCCAAGTCCTTCAAGAAGATCCTCAAAGGTACCTCTGCCCTACCCCCTACTTCTTAACACCCCTCGTCAGATGTTTCCAATAATTATTCTCAGGAAAGTTTTATACAAAGTAGAAGTCATTTAAGAATAAGATTACGAGTCTTTTTTTATGTTATCCAAAGTCCCTCAGAAAAATTTTATTTCAATTCCTTCTATTAGCTCACACTCTCCCTATATATATCTTGTACAAAATTTTCAATCGTTCATAAAATACTTTTAATTCATCCACTCAAGTTCAAATACATTTTTTTTTTTGAACTTGTAGTGGATGACACTGGATGTTAATACAGTTTTTTCAAATATTAATTCATTCATTAAATTCAATTAATTCGTTTTAGTTTTTGTTTAGATTTAAGTTGCATATATCTACCAATAGATTGCGCCAGATAAACTTTAAAAAAATGAATGAGAATTGTTTATAAAGGACTTTCTGCAATAGAGTGAAGAAAAAGTAGGAATTGACTTTAATTTTTCTTGTTTACAGTTTTTTAAATATTATTTCAGTAATTAAATTTAATTAATTAATTTCAGTTTTATATGGGAGAAAAAAATTTCTCTAATTAAAATAAAAATTTTCTTTGTTGACTTAAGTAGGAATTGACTTTAATTTTTTTTTTATATTACTTGTTTATAAACAGTTCTCTGATTTAAATTGTCGGCGCTGATTCATTTTGTGTCCAACATTCCGTGCCTTACGAGATAATTGTGATAAATATTTTATCCACGGAAATGAATTTTTTTAAAAAATTTATAGCTAAAATTGTTTAATTAAAAACAGAAAATGTTCATATATTACTATTAGTACTACAACTAATTTTTATTTAGAAAATCCCTTATGTCAATAACGACTATTTAAAATAATAATTTTGGGGAAAAAAGTTAGAAATATTCATTTTTTTAAAAATAAAAATGGAGAAAAGAAATATTTTTATTGTAAGTAAACTAACAGATGTCTTAAAAAATTAAAATTACGCTCAACTATATAAAGTTTTTATGAGCAGCGATTTTTTGAACTCTGTTTGCATGTACAAAATTCGCTTAAAATACGTTGGAGCAAATAATTCAAATTTGCTTGTGAACGTATTTTTGGAATATGAAATATTTTCATTTGTTCATTCTTAATTTTATATCAATATTCATCTGAAGAAATGTGAAAACCGTCATTTTTACATTGATAAGCACACATTTTATTTCATTTATAAATGGCTTACAGCCAGAATCTTATATTATCAGAATGATATATTTTTGTGATAAAATTATCAACCATGAAAATGAGCGTTTTTTGCAAAGATTTTTTTAAAATTATTTTAATTAATCTTCTAACAAAACAAATTTGTTTTAAATATTTTTTAATGTGTGTGTGTGTATTTTTTTTTTTTTTTCATACTTTCTAACATGGCAATTTTTGATTGAATTCACGATAAAATGGTTAACATAAACGATATTTCTAATCTCAGAATGAACATTTAGTTTTCGAAGTCAAATAGAACATAAATAAATAAAAAAGTAGGTTTTTAATTCAGCAATTATAATATTGTTTGACTGTTTTTTTTAAATTTATTTATTTATTTATTATTATTATTATTTACAATATTCATTTAACTAGAAGTACTTCACTCTACTTTCACAGCATTGCTGCCACAAAAAGACAAAAAAGTTACAAAAATCTGTCATGTAAATTTCTGCAAAGTCTGTAATGCATGTAAATTGCTTGACTACGTAATAAAATTTCACACTGTTTACAACAAAAATCATTTCTTGTAATCTTCCCAATTCATGATTTGTGTGAGGAACGGCTTTTCACGTTTTTCTAATCTTCAACCACGCTGTTTATTTTGTATGCTATGTTTAGGTTTGTTGCTTAAATGTTGGACTTTTTTTTCGTACTTTATTTGTTCATTTTGTTTAGCTGAAATTTTTAGTGCTGACTTTCTTTTCTTTTTACCTCATATTTTTGTTGACTACTTTTTTGGCACAACTAACTTGGAAACAAACCGATTTTCTTTTTCTAAACACTTGGTGTTTACTTTTACTAAATATAAGAAATGTACATGATATATGTCCCTATCCGAAGTAAAATGATTATAAATACGAAGTAATGATATTTGATTTTTTTTTCTATTAGGTAAACTAATTGACTATTTTTATAGAAGAATGGCTCATAAATTTCGTTATATACAAATTAAATAAATGAGGTCAGATATTTAAAATATTTAAAGCCATACGATTCATTAAATTATTCTGTTTAAAAGGAATGCATTCTAACTGAAAGCCGTCTTCTAAACTGAAAGTTCAGTTTAATTTCTAATTCTATCCTTTATAACAAAAAAATATATAATAACTACCAGGAATTTGTATGCTTAGGACAGAAAATACGAGACAGAAAAATACGGGACATCCTTATACGGGCAATATTTAATTCAGTCAACTTGCTTTACTTCCATATTAAATAACAGTACAATTAAGAATTAATCATGGATATTAAATAATAATCTCTTAGACCGTAACCAATGATTTTTAAAGGAGAAGTTGCGTCCATAATGATGACCACTTGAAGCTGTTGTTGCATTCGCGCCCTATTTGAATGGATGTGTCACGCACATTGATTTTTCAGCCTGGATTCTGTTGACCACATGAAATGACTTTTCCATTGGACGGTGCCCTTACCTGCACGGTAACCATGTTCCGTCCCCATGCGAGCCAACAGCCCTCCGCCCTAAACGTACGAGTTGGTATCATCAGCGACAGTGGCCATAACAATAGGATGGGGGAATAGCAAAATGCCATCCGCTCTCGCCCATCCCATGGTAGGCCTTTTCATTTCACGACTCATTTTATTCGAATATTTCTTTAAAGTAACCGATCAAGATTTTCATTAAAAAAAAACTTGATTATTGTTTTTTTTTTGTTCCAATGCAGCTGGCAAACACTTAGACACTTGGTCTTGGATGGACCCATGGCACCTCCGGGACTCGAACTCGAAACCTGTGGCACCGAGCACCAGAGCGCTAGACACTCTGCCATTCAGGCCCCACTTATTTTATGTAAAATTATTTTTTATAATAAATACTAAAACCATACTTTTAATAATAAAATAAGAATATTTCTCTTAGTAATGGGTTAAAATAGAGCCTTCGATACATTTTTTTTTCATTGCCATTTTAAATCAAAGAACAATTTCAATGGTGCAGACGGTAACGAAACCCTATTTCGAACGGATGCTATTTAGGTTTTTTATTTATTTATTTATTCACTTACGTTAGAGTGGGTTTATTAAGCGAAGAAAGTCAAAATCGCTGCAAAAGAGTCTGAACTCCTTCTGCACAGCACTAACAGCCATCATCCGAAGGGATTGCTCCTAATCTTCCATCCCTTTGCCGCAGAAGCAGCTAGATGTCGGTGAACACGTGCCGAGCCGAGAAAGAATGTTTGACCTACTTCGAATTCAATTCACCTGCATCTGGAGAGAAAAAAATTGTTTTGGACAAGTCTGCTTTCACTGGGTGATGTTTGTTCTCCTCGATTTCATGTAGGACAAAATGTAGGCTACTTTAAATTTAGACATTAAAACTAGATCGAATTGGGCTTCAAAGGCTTATTGTGTGGATGTCGTCTGGAAGAAGACGTCTCTCTCGGGTATTTTTTTTTCACTTTTGAAAAGAAAGATTTTTTTTACACTCAAGAGAAACATTGCAGAGCTTCGAAGAGATTCTTAACACCTAAATGGAACAGGTTTGGAAGAATTTTTTATTTTCTAATGCAGCTGGCAAACACTTAGACAGCTTGGTCTTGGATGCCTTAAGGCAAGCGCTGCACAGACGTTACCCACTTTGCATTACCCAGGGCACTCGTGTAACTTGAAGATAAGCCACGGACGCGGAGTAACAATGCCCTACGATCATGTTAGATCGGTACCTACGGTTTAAAGTGGATTCCGAACCACTACAAACATCCATGGCACCGCCGGGACTTGAACCCGAAACCTACGGTACGGAGCACCAGAGCGCTAGCCACTCGGCCATTCAGGCCCGGTTTGGAAGAAATGTAGAAGAATTTTTTTTTCACTCGTTGGTGTGTGCTTTAAAATAGTGTCCTTCTTTGCATTCAATGCAGGCATTATGGATGCATTTATGCAAATCAATGTGGCATGTTTTACATACTATTTGAGGTAGGGAGTATTTATATAAAATTAAACAATACACTTTTTGTCCTTTTTTTTGCTAAATTTTAACAAAGTAAATTCATGTCTCTATTTGGTTTTGTTCATGTTTTAACAATGTTCAAGAATGTAAATTAACAAAAGCATCAAAAATATTTCTGTAAAAAAATTATTTAAAAGCCTCAATAATGTTTATTTAAGACTTTGGTTCTTGCATAGGCATTTGTACGTTCTAATAAGTCTATCCACGTGTAAGTCTATCCACGTGTATTAAGGTGTCTGCTAATTATCTATACGTATAGATAATAAACTATCTGCTTATTATTCCTCCATGAAATAATCGGAGGCGAATAAAGTGATTAACAGAATGTTATCAAGCTGAACTACAACATGCAGCATCTTATGCAAATCATGCACCGATTATAAAACTATGAATTATATTAAATGGCTACGAATTTTTTTTATTTATTTATTTATTTATTTTTTTTGCTTCGTAAACTGCCTTGATTCTAGTATGTCACAGACAATGAAAACTGATTATAAGAGCCCTACTGAATGATCACAATATCGACTGTCAAAAGCGTCAAATAGGCATAAACGTTTTTCCTGGCAGTTTGCAAATATGAGTGATCACTGAAAAATGCAATTCAGAAAATATTCTTTTCTTATAAATAATATTTTATTTTTTCTAATGTGGAGGCTGATACTTTCTCGCCTCTTTTCTCGGAGGTTTGTCACTCTACGGTCATCTTGTGCACACTTTAGTCTAAATAGACAGGGGCCTACAGTTTAAAGTGGATTCCGAACCACTAGAAACATCCATGTCATCTCCAGGATTCGAACCTGAAGCCTACGGTACCAAAAGTCAGAGCGCAAGCCACTTGGCTACCAGGCCGCTTGCTCGAAGGAGTGTGAGCATTGCAAGTGACTTTTTATTTTTGGGAAGCTGAGTGCAAAATTCGATAAATAGTGATAAACCGCTTTCGTGTATGTGACGGCGACAGGCGCACGATAAATCTGCACGCCAGAATGTCCACTCGTTGGATCCAGGGACATATAGTAGACGAGGGTGCGAACTCCTTAGAATGAAGTCACTTATCAAGTTTTAAGCTGATCACTCCCAGATCCAAAAGCGGCCTGGGGGCCAAGTGGCTAGCGCTCTGGCCTTTGGTATCCCAGGCTTCAGGTTCGAATCCTGGTGGTTCCATGGATGTTTGTGAGTGGTTAAACTAAGAGTGAGTGGTTAAAACACGTTAAAATGTAGGTCCCGATCTGCTTAGCCAGAATTGTGCACAAGATGACCCTAGAGCGACAAACCGAACCAATCTTGAGATTTCGATTCAAATCTTGAGATTCGAACCCAGATCCAAATGCACTGACGGCAGACAACTCTAAATCCACAATTAAATTATTGTTTAAGCTAAACACAGTTTAGAGTTTACTCACATGGTAAATAAGAAGGATCTCTCGATAGGAGAATGCCTTTTAACGCAAGCAATTTGTCACTAAAATGGCAGATAATGTGTATCAAATTCAGTGTTGCCTAGGATGCACTACCGCAATTTTGAATTAAAATCTCATGGGTATAATTTCAGTCCCTTCCACCTGCGGCCCAAATTGGGGTTTTTTTCTACCCAATCGGGGCCTAAAAGAACAACCTTCCTGCATATAATTTTACTTCGGCTTGTCTCACTTGTTGGTTTTGAACTCAACAGTTGTCTTAAATCGAAAAGCTTATTTAATATTTAGTCACTCCAGATCATAGTAACAATTTAAAAATAAATTAAATAATTTAAAAATATAATTGAACCGCATCTAATTACATAGAATACCGTAATTTTTTTCGGGTTTAAATAATATTCCTTAATCTTTAATTGCATTAATTGTGTTGAGTTACAATTAAAACAAGAATAAAAATACCGTCATTTGACGTCTATAATCTGTAGTGTCGTTTAACGAGAGGGCATCTTTTTCGGCTTACTTTTTAGCATGCAAATTTAGGTTTTTCAGGCTTAAATTTAACATGTAGACGTAATTTAGCTGACTATTTAAGTCTAACAAGCATAATTATCAACTTACTTATTGCTTATTGAGATTTCCTATAATTATATTATTATTACTGAAATCGTTTATTGCAAATAGTATTACTTATTATCGTTTTCTGTAATTATTGTTAACTTATTATAATTTGCAATTAACAATTATAGTTTAATCCGCAGGCTTAATTATAGGCTTCCTTTTTAACATGCCGTAATTTTGTAAAATCACTTACATTTAGTCACAAAAGTAAGTATGCAGAGTGTATGTGATGATGTCCTAAGAAAAAAAACAGACCTACAATGTTAGAATTTTCAAATTAACGATTTATTTCGATTACAGCAAAATCGAGCTTAATAGCAAAATGAAACGTAATTAAAAAATACAAATATTTAATCAGCAAGATGAGATTAACTTAAAATAGGATGTAATTTACATCATAAAAGTAAGTATGTAAACAAAAACAAAGACATTAATATTGCAAATTTTACAATTTTTCAAAAAAATTAGTAATTTGTTGGATAGCCTTTGGCCTTTATAACAGCTCTCAATCTAGATGGCACTGATTTTACTAAATTTTGAGAGACAGAAGATGGTATTTTCTGCCACTACTCCAAAAGGGCTTTTTTTAGATCATTCTTAGTTTTGATCTCTTGCTTTCTTATTTGGCGATCGAGATAATCCCCCAAGTGTTCAATGGGATTAAGATCAGGTGACTGCGGTGGGGTTTTTAGCTGTTTTCGCACGTGATATAGCAGCCATTCCCGAACAACCCGAGCAGTATGTTTGGGATCATTATCTTGTTGGAAAGTGAAGGATCCATCGAGTCCCAATTTAGAAGCACTTTGGCTTAGATTATTCTTTAAAATATTCAAATAGCTATATTGATTCATTATTCCGTCGATTATAACTAAATTTCCTACTCCAGTTGCTGCCATGCAACCCGAAACCATAATCGAACCACCACCGTGTTTTGCAGTTCCTCTCATGTTCTTTGGTTCTAGAGCTGCATTTGCTTTCCTCCAAAGTTTTGTGTCCATCTGACCCGTGGATGTTGAATTTATTTTCATTCGAAAAAATCACGGAATTCCAAAAATTTGTGTCCTGCTTTACATTTTCTTTTGCAAAACTATTCTCTTTTTGCGATTCACTTTGCTAAAAAATGGTTTTCTTCTCATATTTCGACCATGGTATCCTGCCTTCCGTAACACACGGCTAATTGTTTCAGGATTGCATGACTTCGAAAAATTGTTTTTCACATCAGTTGTCAATTTTGGTGCGCTAATCGTCAGATTTTTTTTCACATTTCCAACAATAATTCTCCTTTCTCGATCAGTCAAAATGGGCGGTCGTCCTGTTCTTGGCTTGTTTAGAGTATTTCCCTCAGCCTGGAACTTTTCTATGATTTTTTGCACTGTTGCAGGACTTTTGGCTATGATTTTAGCGATTTGTCTTTGGGACTTGCTTTCCTTATAGAACTTTATTATTGTTTCCTTTATATCTTTTGATAATTCTTTTCCACGTGGAGCCATTGGTGAATTGCTGATGTACTTAAAGCTCAAACGTACAAGCTTTGTAGCAGAACTTCTAAACTTATCACTGAAATACGAAAAATCACACGAGAAGTTTCATTCAGCCTATTTAAAATCGTCTTTATCGTCGTCTTTACAGGATTTCGGAGTGCCCTGGCCCCAAAGGGGCCTAAAACTCCTATCTGCATCTGAGAAACATTGGTGAAGGAAAAAACATTGATAGTTAAAAGGAGGTGAAGTGATTTAAGAGCAATGTCCCATGTTAAAATATGTATTAAAAATATAAGCAAAGAAAAAATTAATAAAATAGCTAATAACAAGGAGAAAAATAAAATAAAAAACAAAAATTAATAAAATTAACAGAACAATTAAAGAATCCAAAATTTAAAAAGGAATCTACAGTAGGATGGGATTTTCGTTGCTAGGAATGAAGACTAAAAGCACAGATGTCATGACGACAACTGAGCCAGTTCGTCTAGGAGCTTTGCAAGTTGTGAAGAACAGCCCTTGGGCGTTTAGCATTTTCCGGAAGATGGAAATCGTATCTCGGAAGATTACGGATTTCATCATTCGGGATGTGTTCAAGATTTGCATAGAATTTTTCTGCAAGCTTGAGCATGAATTTTTGAATAGAGGGGAGGGCAAGACAGTGACGAATGTCATCATTCCTAAAATACCAAGGAGAATCAGTAATCATTCTTAAAATTTTATTTTCTATTCTTTTGATGTAGTTGATGTGGTATTTTGCAGCGGAACCCCAAACTGGGCTAGCATATGTGATGATGGGACGCAAATAGTACATGTAAATAATTAGTTTATTATCCAAGGATAAGAGGGATTTTCTATTAATGAATGGATAAAGCATGCGTATAGAAATATTATATTTACGTTTAATGTGGTCAATATGATTAGAATATGTTAGCTTACTATCAAGGTATACTCCTAAGTATTTAGTATTGTTAGTCCAATTAATTCGTTGGTTAAAAAGGGAAACATTAGGCGGAGGAATTTTGCGTCTCGTGAAGAGTACAGCTTGTGTTTTTTCTACATTTATTTTAATTTTCCAGCGAGTAAGCCAAGCTTCAAGTTGCTTGAGATATTGATTTAATTTAATAGTGAGATCCTGAATGTGGTTAGAAGAGACCGCGATTGCTGTGTCATCTGCATATAAACTGAGGTGTACGTTGTTAGTAATAAGCCTATTTAAAAGTCAAAAATTCAGAGTGCATATATACTTCTGTGATTTAAATTTCTACTGGTAGTTAAAAAAATTACTCTTAAAGCTTTTTAAAATATAACGATTTAGTTTATTTTTCATTACTTTATGACTTGAATAAGAAGCTATAAGCAACACTCTCCAAAATAATATTTTTCTTATATTTATTTGAGAACTAGAGCTTTTTCGCTTAAGCTGTGAGTTGCATACTTACTTTTGTGACTAACTGTATATTCCTCGCCTGCGTATCATACCGAGAGGAATTCACGCTTGTTAATTGAAGTAGCAATCAGGTGCTGGCTTTATTTGTGCTGGTTTTATGTCTTTCCGTTTTAAAGATCGTTTTTCAATTAATTCTGTTAGCTCACACTCTCCCTATATATATCTTATTCAAATTTTCAATCCTTAATAAAATACATTTTATTCATGCACTCAAGTTCAAATACATTTTTTTTTAACTTGTAGTGAATGACACTTGATGTTAATATAGTTTTTGTCAAATATTAATTCAGTAATTAAATTTAATTAATTAATTTAAATTTTTTGTAGATTTAAGTTGCATATATCTACCAATAGATGGCACCGGATAAACTTAAAAGAATGAATGAAAATTATTTATAAGGAACTTTTTGCAATAGAGTGGGAAAAAAGTAGGAATTGACTTTAAAAAAAAAAATGTTATATTACTTGTTTATGTTATAATTATATTAAAAAAATACTGTGTAATGTCAATAGTGTAAAAACCGGGAAGAAGCTATACATTGCAGAATTGTGAGGAAACTGAAGAGACAACATTTTTCCAACGATTTTTAACTGATCCCTCCTGGTTATAAATGCACTGAACACCACAGACAGCTCTCCTCTACAAACTCGACCGAAAAATGTACAAGAAAGACTAAAGACCTTGAATTCCTGTCATTTAGAAGGGTTTTTGAATTATTTTTCCAACATCATCCTGGGCCTTTTTTGTCGACTAGCACGCTCTCACTTGTCCATTTTTGTAAAAAAATCCTGCTCTTATCCCTTGTCCATACCTGTTGCCATGTTTCTTTCCTTTCTTTTAGAATATTTTTATTGTTCTCCGCATAACATTTTGACAGTATTTGTAGGTTGTTGTTGTTGTCGTATCCCTCATGGAAGGAGGGAAGAGGGGTGCAGCTTCTGTTCTGATAGAGCACCCGTAGGTAGAAGTCTGACTTCTGCTCCGTGACGCTCTTACAGTAATAGGAGACCGGGATCTACGGCTTAAAGTGGATTCCGGACCACTACAAACATCCATGGTACAGCCGGGACTCGAACCCGAAACCTGTGTCACCGAGCGCCAGAGTGCTAGACACTCGGCCATTCAGGCCCAGTATTTGTAGGGAAAAAAACATTTTTAGGTTGTTGGTGCTGCGACGGAATTTATTAGTGTGGCACTTCCAGAAATCTTAGGAACTACACCTTTTGGCATTTCGTG